>PISX010036789.1:0-11622 GCA_004024625.1 Mellivora capensis | reverse complement strand
GGAAGTGGAGATGCAACATGGGGGACTAGGGGGGTAGAAAAAGAAGAAAAGAAACAAGATGGGATTGGGAGGGAGACAAACCATAAGTGACTCTTAATCTCACAAAACAAACTGAGGGTTGCTGGGGGGAGGGGGTTGGGAAAGGGGGGTGGGGTAATGGACATTGGGGAGGGTATGTGCTATGGTTAGTGCTGTGAAGCTGGCGATTCACAGACATGTACCCCTGGGGATAAAAATATGTTTATAAAAAATAAAAATTTTTTAAAAAACGGCATTTTTAAATTTTTAAAAATGCATGAGTATAACCAGGTCAGTGTGGGTGACAGGAGAGGACTGACCCACAGAGACAGCGGGTCAGAAGGGCTTTCTGATTAAGAAGTTCTAAGAAGGGCACCTGAGTGGCTCAGTTGGTTAAGTGACTGCTCAGGTCATGATCCCGGGGTCATGGGATCAAGTCCCACATCGGGCTCCCTGCTCAGTGCGGAGCCTGCTTCTCCCTCTCTCTCTGCTGCTCCTCCCCCTGCTTGTGCTCTCCCTCTTAAAAAAAAAAAAAAAAAAGAAGTTCTAAGAACACTGTTGGGAGAAGGTAGTGGGATTGGAGTCACAAGCCCAGAACTGTCTTCACTGTTTTCCCCAGTCACTCACTATTCTCTGTCTGAAGTGGTGACAGAATTATTGGAACCCTTGTCTCGGGTGTCGTGTCAGTTTTCATTTCCTTCTGAGCCAGCTATTCTGGATGGGGTATGGGGGGGTGTGTGTGTGCCCGCATGCGTGCACGCGTGCACGTGCGTGCCAATTCCTAGTTGTAGCAGACGTCGTACCAACTATCGCAAGGGACTCATTCTGTTGTATTTTCAACATAAACAAATGAAAAGTAAGTGCTCTTTGAGGAGGCCTCGCACAAATAAGGCTTTTCCCCGGAGCACTGTCGGATGCTGAGTGAGAGTCTTCTGTCATTGCAGGTGGGGTGGAAGACAACCCGTGAGTATTACACCTTCATGTGGGTCACTTTGCCCGTTGACCTAAACAGTGAATCAGCCAAACAACAGGAAGTCCAGTTCAAAGGTGAGAAAAATCCTGGATCAAAGGTGTTTGAAGACAGCAGCTAAGACTAATTCCCTTGAGCTGAAGCTTTCTGGGGCAGATAAAAGACTTGCAGATTTTTAGTTTTCTTAACAGACCTTATTTGGGATTAAAAATCATGTTGTGTTTTCAGCTTATTACCTACCCAAGGATGATGAGTATTACCAGTTCTGCTATGTGGATCAGGATGGTGTGGTCCGGGGAGCAAGCATCCCTTTCCAGTTCCGTCCAGAAAATGAGGAGGACATCCTGGTTGTTACCACCCAGGTCTGTAAAACATCTCACCCCCATCCTTCCCTGCCAGTAAGAGTAGTAATTTCAGGATAGGGTGGAATTGGGATCAATAAAGCCTTTATTAAATGTCTTAACAGATACTGTGGGGAGAAATGCATACAGTACCCACTCAAACCTACTCAGGAATGACTTAGGAATGTTGAAAAGAATCACAACAATAAGTGGTTCCTCCTTTCTCAAAAGCTGCTGTAACTCAGTTGGCATTCAGTTATTTCCTTAACTTTGCCAGTTGCTTAATTTTGGTCATCTGCACATCTTACCACCACAGTAAATTATAAGCTCCTTCGGGGAGGGACACACCAAATATGCTTTGTATCTTTCAGTTCTGTCTTTTTTTTTTTTTTCTTAAGATTTTATTTATTTATTCAACAGAGAGCACACAAGTGGGGGATGAGTGGGGGGGGGAAAGCAGCAGACTCCCCGCTGAGCAGAGGACCCGATGTGGGATTGGGATCTTGACCCCATCGGAAGGTAGATGCTTCTAGGCGTCCCTATCTCTACGTTCTGACCTAGAGCCTGTCATACTCTGAGTATTAGATCCATTTATTTACTCAGTTATTTCACAGGACACCCTCTTTCCATCCAGCTTTGTGGTAGGCAGTGAAGAATCAATTAAATCACTTGGCTGTCCTTGGCCTCTAGGAGCTAAGTCCATTAGCAGAGACCAGTAGTGTTTGCAAGAAGAATCTACATTCTTCTGTCATTCCACCTTTTAACTCTTTATGGTCTTAATTTTGTCTTTCTTTCTTAGTAATGACAGGCTCAATGTTGCAGTTACACGGACGTGCGTCTGTTATCCCCTACCCTACATACTGAGCAGGTGCTCCCATTCAGGGGACACAGATGTCGCCGTATGAGTGGGAATCCACCAGATCCTCAGCATCCCAGCCCATGGGAATGTTCCACTAGAGGGACTTGAATATTTTATCAAGCTATAAAGGGTTAAATATGAATTCATGGGATGCTCTTTCGTAGGGTGAAGTGGAAGAAATTGAGCAGCACAATAAGGAGCTCCGCAAAGAAAACCAGGAGCTGAAGGACAGCTGTGTCAGCCTCCAGCAGCAGAACTCAGACATGCAGGCTGAGCTCCGCAAGAAGGAGGTATGGCTGCTAGTTAAACACGAACCTGAAAACAAACAGACGAACAAAAAACATGAACCTGGACCACAGAGGTCAGAACTGGATGGTGTCTCTTATCCAGCCCCACCTTCTCTTTTGCTTGTGATCTTACTCCCCTATACTAATATCTTTGAATAGGCCCCGTGTTAAAATTTTTATATGGATTACTTTATTTAAACTTTGGATTAGGTACTGTTATTACCCTGATTTTACAGATGGGTAACCTGAGGCTTAGAAGGGTACATAATCCCTTATACAGCTAATCAGTGACGGAGCCAGGATTCAAACCAGGCAGTCTTGACTGCTGCTTCCTGGTTCCTATGTAGAACGTAATCTCTTTGCTTTGATTCGCTAGACTGTGGACCTCGAGAGAGTAGAGAGGATAAAAGCAAGGCTGCAGGTTATCCAGACTCTTTGCTACTTCTCTTTTGAAACATCCTTCCAGTTAACAGGTGGTAATTGAGAGTTGATAATGCAAGGAGCTTTAAAGAAGAGAGTCTTCTCTCGGGACTATAAATTAATTACACTGAGGTCGTACCTTAGAAGTTCCGGAACGTGCAAACCTTGGCAGTCACCATCTGTAGACCTCTTGATCTACAGGTGAGCAAACTGAGGCCCAAAGGAGAGCAGAAGAGGTCAGATTAGTGATCACACTGCGCTGGGACCCACTTCTCTTCACTCCCAGACAGACTGTTTTTTAATACGTTGCTGTCACACAAATGCCTTATGTGATGTCCTCAGCCCTGGGCTGGTTGAGAAGTGTGGGTAACAGGTCCAGGCTACAGATCTGGCCCCTTCCAGGCAGTTAGATAACAAACAGGTGGCAGAGGTGTAATTCACAGTCTGTCTGTCAAGAACCAGCATCTGGCCACGAGCCCTACAGCTCACCTGCCAGGTTCTAGCCAAGGAATCAGAGGGTCTGGCTTCTCGAGTTAGCTCTCCTACCGACTCGCTACTAGTTGTTATGATAACACAAGCCAGTATTTATTCAGCACCTACTATGTGCACTGTTAGTGAGGCACTGTAATTAAGCAGATCGCTTCACTTAATCCTTTTTTTTTTTTTAAGATTTTATTTATTTATTTGTTAGACAGAGTGAGCACAGGCAGACAGAGTGGCAGGCAGAGGCAGAGGCAGAAGCAGGTTCCCTGCTGAGCAAGGAGCCCGATATGGGACTCGATCCCAGGATGCTGGGATCATGACCTGAGCCGAAGGCAGCTGCTTAACCAACTGAGCCATCCAGGCGTCCCGCTTCACTTAATCCTTAAAACCACCCAGCAGCTCAGAGAGGTTAGGTGATTTGCTCAATGTTACAGTCAGCTCATGACTTTGAAAGGAGCTTGGATTTGAGCTCAGACTTTTCTGATATTAAAACCCATGTTTTTTAGGAATTAAAATTAAAAACAAAAATGGGGTAGAAAACCCATGTGTTTTAGAGCCAGGACCATTCACGGGTTAAAGAACCCTATCTTTGGAGTCACACAGACTTGTACTCCCACTTAATGTCTGGTGAAGCAGGGGAAATTTTTTAACATCTCTGAACTTTTTAACAACTCTGAACTTTAACATCTCTGAACTCTGAAATTTTTTAACATCTCTGAACGATCATCTTCAAATTGATGATTGAAGTATCATCAATCCCTCTTCCCATAGAAGAGGGATTGATGATACTTGTTTTCTGAAAGAGAGACTAGTACACGCATGTTCATAACACCATCTTTCCCAACAGCCAGCGGGTGGAAGCAGCCCCGGTGTCCAGTGACAGATGGAAGGATACACGTGGTTTAGCGTGTAGATAACAATGGAATGTTATTCAGCTTTAAAAAGAAAAGTTCTGACACATGCTCAAAATGGATGAACACCGAGGACATTAGCTGGGCAAAATGGGTCAGACATAGGGAAACAAATAGCATGTGACCCCACGCAGGAGGTACCTGGAGCAGCCAGCTTCACAGACACAGGAAGTAGAGGGCTAGTTGCCGGGAGAGGGGGCAGGTGGGGAGAACAGGGAGTCAGTGTTTTCACAGGACAGAGCTTTGGCTGTGCACATGAAAATAGTTCTGTGGGTGGTTATAGGGCCGGTCGTACAACAGTGTGAATGTGCTTAATGCTGCTGAACTGTAGGCTTAAAGTTGATGAAGGCGGGAAATTTTATGTACATATTCCTACAATTTTTAAAATTATTTTTTAAAAGGATGATAAATATCTAAATCTTGGAGCTAAAAAGCAGGGAGTTGTTATTGACGCACGAGGCTGGCTTTGGTGCAGAATGGAGTTGGGAAAAAAAAAGCAAATGTGTAGCCCTAGTGCGGGGGCCGCTAGCCGCCTGTGGCTCTTGAACACTTGAAACATGGCGTCTTGTGATGCGCCATAAGCATAAAGGGTATATCGGATTTTGAAGACGTATTATGAAAAAAGCTAAAATATTTCCCTCTTATTTACATATTGAAACAATATTTTAGATTTATTGGGTTACATGTACTATTAGTAAAATTAAGCGTAGCTCTTTCTTGTTGCTTTTTATTTTTATATATTTATTTTTTTTTAAAGATTTTATTTATTTAACAGAGAGAGAGAGATCACAAGTAGGCAGAGAAGCAGGCAGAGAGAGAGGGGGAAGCAGGCTCCCTGCTGAGCAGAGAGCCCAAAGTGGGGCTCCATCCCAGGACCCTGAGACCATGACCTGAGCCGAAGGCAGAGGCTTAACCCACTGAGCCACCCAGGCACCCCTCTTTTTGCTTTTTAAAATGTGGCTCCTAAACTTGAATTACATATGTGGTGTCCGTGAATTTCTTGGCCAGCACCTTTCCGAGAGAAAACCCACTTTATTTCATTTGCTGCTGTGTCCGTAGTGCAGGAACAGTGCCTCATATGCACTCGTTAAATATTTGTTTAATGAGTTAATGGACAAATACAAGCTCCAGTGGAAGAGAAATTAAGAATGCATTGCGTGGAGAAAACAGATTAAGAACAGTTTAATATGGAAACCCCTTTCCTTGGATATTTCATTCACCGTCGTGTCATGACATTGAATAAGGGCCTGACAGGTAGTAAATGCTCAGTAAATACTTGTCAGCTGGCCTCAGTACTAAAAAGTGTCTTAGAAATGGTCTGTTCCTTTGATGTCTCAATCTGCAGGAGGAGCTGGAAACTCTAAAGGGCACCAATAAGGAACTGGAACAGCAGCTGAAGGCGCAGAAGGACCACTGGGAGATGGAGCTGCTCCAGTGAGTGATTCCCGGAGGGGGGATCTGCTGTGTTCCCGGGTGTCACAGATGAGATCTCCGGAGCTCGTTAGACACAGTCTTCCTGTTACGGCAGTGATAGGTGCGATTCTAGGTTGGAGCACCTAGGTTGGATTCGAACGGTAAGGTGAAGTAACCTGAATTCAGGTATTAATGTGAAGTGTCCAATACATGTGGCTTGAGGTCAGGAAGCTGAGAAAGGACTGAAGAAGAATGGATTTTTTTTTTTAAGCTGTTGTTTTGTTTTGTTTTGTTTTTAAAAAATTTATTTTATTTATTTGACAGATCACAAGTAGGCAGAGAGAGATGGGGGAAGCAGGCTTCCTGCTGAGCAGAGAGGCCAACCTGGGCCTCAATCCCGGGACCCTGGGATCATGACCTGAGCCGAAGGCAGAGCCTTTAACCCACTGAGCCACCCAGGCGCCCCAAGAAGAAAGGATTTTAAACTAATTCCACAGCCTTAGGGCCAAGGCAGCCTTCAATTATTGAAGGCCCAGGGGATCTGACCCGGAATCAGCATATCTTTCACTCAGTCCTCTTCTCCTCCACAGACTGAAAGAACAAAACCAGAAGATGTCCTCAGAAAATGAGAAGGTGGGAGTCCGAGTGGATCAGCTCCAGGTGGGTAATGCCAAACCTTTGCCAAAGTGTATCATCTTACCCTGCCCGTGCTCCTCCGTGAGTTCCACTGTGGGGGTGCCTAACTGTCAGAGTGCTAGTCTGCAGGTTCACGGAGTTTTCCATTCTGGACCACCCGCCCCTCCACACTCATACCGTTACTCTTAAAGTCCCGGCCCTCAAGAACTGACTAATTCGTTCAGTTTATATTTATCATGAGTTCTTTTTTTTTTTTTTTAAAGATTTTATTTATTTATTTGTCAGAGAGAGAGAGCTAGCGAGAGAGGGAGCACAGGCATACACAGAGGGAGAAGCAGGCTCCCCGCCGAGCAAGGAGCCCGATGTGGGACTCGATCCCAGGACTCTGGGATCATGACCTGAGCCGAAGGCAGCCGCTTAACCAACTGAGCCACCCAGGCGTCCCATATATTTATCATGAGTTCTTAAGATGGAGGACTGTCACGTCTACCACTGCTTTTCTAACTTTTTTTCTTTTAGCTACAAAATCTCTTAAGTCTTTCTCAAAAGCCTAGAATGAAAAAAAAAAAAAAAAAGGCTAGAATGTAAAGCAGATACCAGCTGAATCACTCTTGGTTTTAGGAAGCTGTGCCTTAAAGAGGGGTGTGCTGACTTTTCCTCAGTTGAGTCTTAGGCGCAGGGAGTGAGGGAGAGCTGAAAAGTGGGCGTTCTAGGGATATTTGGCAGTCGGGAGTTGCCAAGGAGCACGCATTTCTTTGTATGAGTGTACATTAAACAGCATTGTTCCTGTTCAGCTTTCTTCCTTTTATATCTTGATTATATTCGCTGTTTTTGCTTTAGGCCCAGCTGTCAACCCAAGAGAAAGAAATGGAGAAGCTCGTGCAGGGAGATCAAGATAAGACAGAGCAGTTGGAACATCTGAAGAAGGAGAATAGCCAGCTCCTTCTCACTTTAGCTCAACAGGTAGAGTCACAAATAGAACCAACGTTTTCAGGCATTCGCAAGAAAATACGTACATGGTTCTTTGTTTACTCTGTCACATACGCCGACCATTGCTGGCTGTGGGAAAGGTCTCAGAGGAAGCCGTCTGAGATGAGGGAGCTCATGGCTCTTCTCAGAAACCTAGGAAGAGACTTGCTTCTCTCTCTGCCTGCTGCTTGCTCATTAGCTCACGTGCGCGTGCCTGTGTTTGCCCAGCAGTGGTCCTGACATCTGTTTTTTGTGCAGAGGGAACACCAGAAGAAGCTGGAGCAGACAGTAGAGGAGATGAAGCAGGAAGAAGCAATTGCCAAGAAGAAACAGCAGCAGTTAACGGCACGTCTGTCTTTGGATGGCTTTGTGGGAGGGAGCCTGCGGGAAGGAAGGGATGCGTCTATTTTCAGGTGGCAGAAGGGATAAAAAAGACAGAGGAGAATAGCGTTTACCACTGGACATCATCCCAGAAGGACAGAGAATTTGTCATTTGCAAAACGTTTAAGGAGAGGTGGCCTTTCCTACTGTGTGATGAATGGCGAAGGATGTTGGAAGTACTTCATGACAAGTTGTCAAGTAGAGCCTTGAGCCAAGAATCACCCAGAGTCACCCCTACCCCTTTCTTATCATGGGAGCAGACAAATGAATAATGATAAAGTCAAGCTCTATGGTTAGAAAATACTACAGCAATCAAAATTTTTGTTATGATTAATATAATATTAGCAATTATCATTCTAAATTCTTCCGAGCTATAGTAATGTAGTAATGAAAGCCTAATTGATAAATTTCTAGAATAGGTTTTTGGAAAAGAGGCCTCGTGGTGATGACAGGTGCCAGGAAGCCCCATTTTCTGAATTTCGCAAGGGTATGAGAAACCCTGCTGTCTGGAGGATATCCAGCTGTTGGGATAAGCTATATCATTCACTCCCTTGGCCATTATTCAGTCATCTAGAGACGTACCTCCCATATGTAAGCTACTAGATACTGTCGCATGAAAAAGAGAACAAAGTTAGAAAAGCAGCTACTCACAGGTTGAGTTTGGCCCAGAGAAATGTGTTCTTTAACCTAGATGGTATTTTTCAAAAATCGAATTGGTTGCCAACAACTAAAAATGGGAGCACTTCCCGTTTTTAAAAAAAATGTGTATTTCTAGCTTCTTGAAAACTTGAGGGCTCTGGCAGCCCGGAGCCCCCATTCCCGCACAGCATCGACGCCCAGCCTGGGTGGCTGCGGCTCCCTCTAGACGGGCCCCGTGTTCTCCACTCCCCCACTGCCTCCACCGGCCCCCGTGGCCTTCACCTCCGCCTCTCAGCGACGTCACGGGCCTGGCCCCTGCCAGCACACCGCAGCTCGTGGCCTCCGCCGTAGCGAGAAATCACTGTTTCACATAAGCTGCTGCCCTTCAAAGGTTTGAACCTCCTTGTGGCAGGTAGGGGTTTCCTGGGCTTCCGTGGCCTATTTTTTAAGACCCAGGGGCTCGATTCTTTATTCCTCACGTACCCAAAGCGCCCCTAACTGTGAGGACTGTGTATCTTATGCTTCAGGCGCCTAGGAACAAGAAAACAGCAGTGGAGGAGCAGTTAGTACGAGAGGTGGAGCGCCTAAAGGCAAAGGTAGAGGCCGGGAAAGCCTGTTTCTTAGAGAAGTACAAAGAGTGTCAACGACTCCACAGGCAGATCAGGCAACTCAGGGCGGCTGCGCAACTGGTAGGTGCCAGAGCTCAGGGGGCCCAGGAAGCCAGGGGTGCGAAGGTCTGTAGTTCCTATAGACCAAAGCCCGGAGGACTGCCCACCCTTGTTGAGGAGAAACACTTCTCTTCCTACTAAAAAGAGGAGGGATGGAGTGTGCGGCCCGAGACCAGTCTGGGGGTCCCCGGAAGTAGAGGCCCCCGTTCAGCCGTGGGTCTCAGGGAAGGTTGTGGTAACCATTGAGCAGGTTTCTGTGCAGACTCAGATAGCCCTTTCTTATTTCTGCCTTTTGAGGAAGTGAAGCAGGACCCGAAGAGCCAGCAAGAGCCCATGGGGATGGGGAGCCGGGAGCCTGCGGTCAGCCCTGTCATCGGGTAGCCCCTCTCGCGTTCCTACCTCAGGGTCGGCTAGAAGCGCACAGCAGTTTGGGCACCAGCGTTCAAATAAAAAATCTTGGAAAAAAAAAAACCAAACCACAACTAGTAGGATTAGCTTAAGTGTGTCTGTGAGGTATGTGCACGTGTCTGTCTGTAGGTAGGAGATGGGAAGCACGGACGCATGCCTGCCAGTGTGGGGTTTATGAAGTTAGGTCCGCCCGTCACAGCGGGACACCCAGGACCTCAGCCCGGGTTCCTTGTAGCCTTGGATAAATGCCTTCCGAGGTTCCTTGTTCCTCAGTGTTCCTTGAGTCCGGATGCCTGTCCTCACTGGGAGGGCATCCCATCAGCCTAAGTCCCTCACACGACATCGAGTGAGGCATTTATTCCAGACCAAAGTGCTTGTTTCCATGGTTGGGTGCCGTTAAATGGGACTCCGGTTAGCCCTAATTCTGATAGGTCAGTCTTGGGGCTTTTCCCAAGTCTGTCTGTCTGACTTTTCCCCTCTTTGGTCACTTGCACTACCAGCTTAACCACAAGACGTCAGCATCTCTGATGCTGAGCCAGGCCTTCAGGCATTTCGTTAAACCGCGGCATCACCTCCACTGTGCGTCCTCCGCCCCCCAGCTGCCTTCTCCTCACCTCACTCCCACCTCGTGGGGAAACCAGACCCTCCGCAGGCCCCTTGTGGTAGCCCTCCCTGGATCCAGATTACAGTATGTGAGCCTAATCCTAACCGGTTTTTGTTATTGACAGGATGAGAACTCGGGCCTGTCAGAAACACTGAATGAGAACAAGATTATATGTGATGTTCTGCAGAGAGAGAAAGAGAGATTGGAAAGAGAAAACGACGTGAGTGTGTACAACAGGGTAGAAACTCCAAGGTGTTTTGTTCTGTTTAAAGATTTATTTATTTGAGAGCGAGTGAGCATGTGGTGGGGAAGAGCAGGGGAGGGGGGGGAGAGAATCTTAAGCAGACTGCACGCTGAGCACAGAGCCCAGTGCAGGGCTCGATCTCACGACCCTGAGATCATGACCTGAGCTGAAATCAAGAGTCGGCTGCCTAACTCACTGAGCCACCTGGATGGCCCTAGAAACCCCAAGGTTTTAAGGAGCAGGAGGAGGGTGACCCAGAGATGTGGTGATTAACAAGTAAAAGAGCCCTTTCCGGGACTGTGGGTGAAACCACTGCTCCTACGAGTAAATTTAATCTAGTCCTCATCTACCGCGAACCCCGAAACTGTCTGTCCTGGCGGTAGTCAGCTTGAAAGGATCACCTTGACGGAAGATCCAGCTTAATTCATTTTGCTCTTAACTCCCCACCTATTGTAAGTCTTGTCTTTGCGGAATAATATCCTACGTCATTTTTAGGCTAGCTGAGGGACCCCTTTCCTTCAGCGCGACTTTTTCCTTTTCTTCTGCTTCCAAATCAGGACAGTAGTGACGGCCTGTGCCTGCACTGGACCCGTGGTCGGCTCCTAATAAAATGCTCTGCGTTCATTCCCTCCCTCATTCATCCATCCCTTCATTCATTCATTCATGCATTCATCCAGGCAGTATTTATCTTCTGCTGTGGGTTAGACACAAGCTATTCTTGGCTGATTGAGGATGATGGCAGCAAATAAAGAAGCTGCACCTCGGGGCACCTGGCCGGCTCAGTTGGAGGAGCGTGTGACTCTTGATCTCAGGGTTGTGAGTTCGAGCCCCATATGAGGTGTAGAGATTATTAAAAACAATAAATAAAAACTTAAAAAAAAAAAAAGCTGTACTTAAAGGCACTTTCCTGCCCTTGCATCAAAGTCAGGTGTCCCAGCACTCTGGCTTATGCTCCTAGATCTATACCTGCCACGGTTCCCCAGCTCGCCCCTCTCTCTAAGCCTTTTGGACTGTGCCTCCAAGTGAGCATCTCTAGCTTAGATTATGTCATTTATGCCAATGCCTTTCAGCATTGTAGGGGCCTTAGGAGTCTGTTTCCGGTCCCGTCATCCTCTTGATTTAGATAAACAGAGCTTGACTTTGAAATCTCTATTTTCTGGAATAGTCTGATGGGGGCGGTGGGAGGGAGGGAGGAGGACACACACAATTTGCAACAGGGAGGAAAAGAGCTGATATTTGAAAGCTTTGTTAAGAGCTATAGCAAAGCCCTCTTAAGATGTGAAGTGGCAGTTTACTAACTTGTTTTCCTAAGAACTTTTAAAGTGCAGTCTGTCCTCCTTATAGCTTATTCTGTCTCATTCTCTCATCCCC
>PISX010036787.1:0-11626 GCA_004024625.1 Mellivora capensis | reverse complement strand
CTAATCTAAATTCTCTAAAAGCTAGGGTAACTGAGACAGAAGATAGAATTAGTGATCTGGAGGACAAACAGATAGAGAGAAAGGATCAGGAGGAAGCCTGGAACAAACAGCTTAGAAGCCACGAAAACAGAATCAGGGAAATAAATGATGCCATGAAACGTTCCAACATCAGAATTATTGGAATCCCTGAAGGGGAGGAGAAAGAAAGAAGTCTAGAAGATATTGTGGAACACGTTCTTCATGAAAATTTCCCGAATATCGCTAATGAAAACAGCATTCATGTACTAGAGGCAGAATGGCCCCCCCTCCAAGATTTTAGATTCTCGAAACACTTTGAGACACCTGATAGTAAGAATGAGGAATTATAATTCTAGAGAAACTCTCTTGAAGGCAGCTCTGACAAAGAAGCTCCTTATATACAGAGGAAAGCCCATCAGAATAACGTCAGACCTCTCCACAGCAACCTGGCAAGCCAGAAAGGTCTGGTAAGATATATTCAGGACACTAAATGAGAAAAACATGCAGCCAAGATTACTTTTCCAGCAAGACTGGCATTCAAAATGGATGGAGAGATAAAGAAGAGTTTCCATGAGCAGCAAGCCTTAAAAGAGTATGCGACCACCAAGCCGACACTGCAGGAAGTATTAAGGGGTGTTATATAAAAGACGAAAAATCCTAAGAATATCATTGAACAGAAATATAGAGACAATCTACAGAAATAAAGACTTCAAAGGTAACACGATGTCAATAAAAACGTATCTATCGGGGCGCCTGGGTGGCTCAGTGGGTCAAGCCGCTGCTTTTGGCTCAGGTCTTGATCTCAGGGTCCTGGGATCGAGTCCCGCATTGGGCTCTCTGCTCAGCAGGGAGCCTGCTTCCATCTCTCTCTCTTTCTCTGCCTGCCTCTCTGTCTACTTGTGATCTCTCTCTGTCAAATAAATAAATAAAATCTTAAAAAAAACGTATCTATCAATAATCACTCTCAATGTGAATGGCCTAAATGCGCCCACAAAATGACACAGGGTTGCAGATTGGATAAAATGACAGGCAACATCCATATGTTGTCTACAGGAGACCCATTTCGAAACTAAGGATACACCCAGATTGACAGTGAAGGGATGGAGAAGCATCTTTCATGCCAATGGGCCTCAAAAGAAGGCTGGGGTAGCTATTCTCATATCAGATAAATTAGATTTTAAACTAAAGACTGTAGTCAGAGATAGAGAAGGACACTACATCATCCTTAAAGGGACTATCCACCAAGATGATCTGACAATTGTAAATACCTATGCCCCCAATATGGGAGCAGCCAATTACATAAAAGAACTATTAATCAATATATAGAGTCATATTGATATGAATACATTGAAGTAGGAGATCTTAACATGCCTCTCTCAGTAATAGACAGATCATCGAGGCAAAAAATCAATAAAGAAACAAAAGCATTGAATGACACATTGGACCAGATGGATCTCATAGATATATACAGAACATTAAACCCTAAATCAACAGAATACTCATTCTTCTCAGGTGCACATGGAACCTTTTCCAGAATAGACCACATACTGGGTCACAAATCAGGACACCACCAATACCAAAAGATTGAGATTATTCTCTGCATATTCTCAGATCACAATGCTTTGAAACTGTAGCTAAACCACAAAGAAAAGGTTGGAAGGAATTCAAACACCTGGAAGCTAAAGATCACCTTGCTTAAGAATGCTTGGATCAACCAGGAGATCACAGAAGAATTTAAACAATTCATGGAAACCAATGACAATGAAGACACCTCGGTCCAAAACCTATGTGATACAGCAAAGGCAGTCTTAAGGGGGAAATACATAGCCATCCAAGGCTCCATCAAAAAAATTGAAAAATCCATAATACAACAGCTGTCACTACACCTTAAAAAACTGGAGAATCAACAACAAATTTAACCAATTCCACCTGCAAGAAGGGAAATAATCAAGGTTAGAGCAGATATGAATGAGGTAGAAACTAGAGATACAGTAGAATGTATCAGTGAAACTAGAAGCTGTTTTTTTTTGAAAGAATCCATAAGATTGATACACCATTGGCCACACTAATACAAAAGAAAAGAGAGAAAGCTCAAATTAATAAAATTATGAATGAAAAGGGAGAGATCACAACTAACACCAAGGAAGTAGAAACAATCCTCAGAAGCTATTATCAACAATTATATGCCAATAAGTTAAGCAACCTAGATGAAATGGATGCATTCATGAAAAAATATAAACTCCCAAAATTGAACCAGGAAGAAACTGACAACCTGAATAGACCGATATCTAGTAACGAGATTGAAGCAGTGATCAAAAAACTCCCAAAAAACAAGAGCCCAGGACCTGACGGATTCCATGGGGAATTCTACCAAACTTTTAACGAAGAAATAACACCTATTCTCCTGAAGCTGTTTCAAAAAACTGAAGCAGAAGGAAAACTTCCATACTCTTTATGAAGCCAGCATTACCCTGATCCCCAAACCAGGGAAAGACCACACCAAAAAAAGGGGAGTTTCAGACCAATATCACTAATGAATATGGATGCTAAGATTCTCAACAAGATCCTAGCAAACAGGATCCAACAGCACATTAAAAAGTTCATCCACCATGACCAGGTGGGATTCATCCCTGGCTTACAAGGGTGGTTTAACATTCGCAAAACAATCAACATGATAGAACATATCAATAAGAGAAGAGAGAAGAAACACATGGTCTTCTCAATTGATGCAGAAAAAGCATTTGACAGAATCCAGCATCTGTTCCTGATTAAAACGCTTCAAAGTATAGGAATAGAGGGAACATTCCTGAACTTCCTAAAATCTATCTATGAAAGACCCACAGCAAACATCATCCTCAATGGGAAGAAGCTCACAGCCTTCCCGTTGAGTTCAGGAACACGACAAGGATGCCCACTCTCACCACTCTTGTTCAACATAGTATTAGAAGTCCTAGAAATAGCAATCAGACAACAAGGGGAAATAAAAGGTATCCAAATTGGCAATAAAAAAGTCAAACTCTCTCTCTTCACTGGTGACATGATACTTTATAAGGAAAATTCAAAAGAATCCACCCTCAAACTACTAGAACTCATACAGCAATTCAGTAATGTGGCAGGATACAAAGTCAATGAACAGAGATCAGTGGCTTTCTTATACACTAACAGTGTAAATACAGAAAGGGAAATTAGAGAATCGATTCCATTTACTATAGTACCAAGAACCATAAGATACCTGGGAATAAACCTAAACAAAGAGGTAAAGGACCTGTACCCGAGGAACTACAGAACACTCATAAAAGAAATTGAAGAAGAAAAAAAAAGATGGAAGACCATTCCATGTTCTTGGATCGGAAGAATAAATATTGTTAAAATGTCTATACTACCTAGAGCAATCTATACTTTTAATGACATTCCAATCAAAATTCCACTGGTATTTTTCAAAGAGCTGGAGCAAATAATCCTAACATTTGTTTGGAATCAGAAGAGATCCCAACTTGCTAAAGAAATGTTGAAAAACAAACAAACAAACAAAAAACCTGTTGGCATCTCGTTACCTGATTTCAAGCTTTACTATAAAGCTGTAATAAACAAGACAGCATTGTACTGGCATAAAAACAGACATATACACCAATGGAACACAGTAGAGAGCCCAGATA
The DNA here is from genome assembly GCA_004024625.1 of Mellivora capensis. NCBI lineage: Eukaryota > Metazoa > Chordata > Mammalia > Carnivora > Mustelidae > Mellivora > Mellivora capensis. Next base: position 7,952 of record PISX010036787.1, on the reverse strand, counting down.
TGGACCCTCAACTCTATGGTACAATAATCTTCGACAAAGCAGGAAAAAATATCCAGTGGAAAAAAGACAGTCTCTTCAATAAATGGTGCTGGGAAAATTGGACAGCTATATGTAGAAGAATGAAACTCGACCATTCTCTTACACCGTACACAAAGATAAACTCTATGTGGATAAAGGACCTCAATGTGAGACAGGAATCCATCAGAATCCTAGAGGAGAACATAGGCAGTAACCTCTTTGGTATCAGCCACAGCAACTTCCTTCAAGATATGACTCCTTAGGTAAAGGAAACAAAAGCAAAAATGAACTTTTGGGATTTCATCAAGATCAAAAGCTTCTGCAGATCAAAGGAGACAGTCAACAAAACAAAGAGGCAACCCACGGAATGGGAGAAGATATTTGCAAATGACAGTACAGACAAAAGGTTGATATCCAGGATCTATAAAGAACTTCTCAAACTCAACACACTCAAAACATAATCAAATCAAAAAATTGGCAGAAGATATTAACAGACACTTTCTCCAATAAACAGATACAAATGGCTATCAGACACATGAAAAAATGTTCATCATCACTAGCCATCATGGAGATTCAAATTAAAAACACATTGAGATACCACCTCACACCAGTTAGAATGGCCAAAATTAGCAAGACAGGAAACAATGTGTGTTGGAGAGGATGTGGAGAAAGGGGAACCCTCTTACACTGTTGGTGGGAATGCAAGTTGGTGCAGCCACTTTGGAGAACAGTGTGGAGATTCCTCAAGAAGTTAAAAACAGAGCTTCCCTATGACCCTGCAATTGCACTTCTGAGTATTTACTCCAAAGATACAGATGTTGTGAAAAGAAGGGCCATCTGTACCCCAATGTTTATAGCAGCAATGGCCACGGTCGCCATACTGGAATGAACCAAGATGCCCTTCCACAGACGAATGGATAAGGAAGATGTGGTCCATATACACTATGGAGTATTATGCCTCCATCAGAAAGGATGAATACCCAACTTTTGTAGCAACATGGATGGGACTGGAAGAGATTATGCTGAGTGAACTAAGTCAAGCAGAGAGAGTCAATTATCATATGGTTTCAGTTATTTGCGGAGTATAACAAATAACACAGAGGACATGGGGAGATGGAGAGGAGAAGGGAGTTAGGGAAATTGGAGGGGGAGATGAACCATGAGAGACTATGGGCTCTGAAAAACAACCTGAGGTTTTTGAAGGGGTGGGTGGGAGGTTGGGTGAGCCAGGTGATGGGCATTATTGAAGGCACCCATTGCATGGTGGACTCGGTGTGGTGCAAAGCTACGAATTCAGTTACGCTGAAATGAAATTTAAAAAAAAAAACACCTAAGCCGAGATTGTGTTTTCAGACTTTTGGCCCCAAAGTCCTGGCTCAGACACCCTCTAGGCTGGGGCCCCTGGAGCCACACCACAATACTGTGCCTGCCATCTTCAAGGAAACTGTGCCCATTCCATTGGCCACAGCCCTAGAGATTAGGAGAATCCTCCAAGGCCACCAAGGCCATCCCAATAGTGCAAGCCTCCCTGTACAAACAGGGGCCTTCTGACAAAAGCTAAGCAACTGCCTACAATCAGACACACAGACGGATGACCCCAGAGGATGAAGATTGATCCAGACAGACCCTCGGGCCCAAATCAGAACCCTAGCTTTGGTTTCCAGGCCTCTGTGCTCTGAGCATATGGGGCTTCCCTGAGGCACCCAAGAGAACACCTCTCTTCTCGACATGGGAAGCTTGCTCATTGGAGCTGTGTAAAACACTCTGGGTAGGACAATCCTGAAGGGATGCCCCTGAGCCACCACCACATTCCAAGGTCTCCATCGACACCAACCCACATTATGACCCATACTCATGAGAGTCCAAGTCCGCTCAGCCCCCTGGATAGCTCACCCAGGAACCAGCAGATGGAAAAGGCCTTGTGCTAGGAGCCAATGTGAATTCGAGGTGGGATGTCCAGGCATCCATCCTTAGAACCCTTCTCGCGAGTCTGTCCATATGGGGCGTCCTGGAGCCAGCCGACAGAACTCGATTGTACCGCAGAAGGAAACCTTGCGGTTTGGAGCAACTCACAACCCCCAGCCTGGGAAAACATCCATGGCCTCTTCACACCCCCACATCCAGAAGGGGACATCATGGACACAAACACCAGCCTTAGCCAATGTCTAGTCATCGCCCTGACTTCAGAAGGAGGAGATCTCGATTCAGCCTGTGCACGGTAGGCCTGCTGTGCCGTAGGCCCAAAACCTATCTCCAGCTTGTGTTTTCAAACTTCCATCCTCACAATCCTGGCCCAAAAGCCCTCCAGATAGGGAATTCCGGAGCCACACCGCAGCACTCTGCCTGCTCACCAGAAGTAAAACGTTGCCCTATGGGGCTGCTTAAAGACCTCAAATAAGGATCAAGCTGCATGACACCGTGACAGGACCCCAAATTCATAGGATGCCCTGGGCACTGTTGCTCTGTCTGACACAGCCTCAGCCCAGACCTCCAGACAGACACAGACAGCTGGCTGCACAACCAGCACATCCGACACGCCATGGCCTTAGGCCCTCATCTCTTGCCAACGTGGGTTTTTAGGCATCTGAACCTAGACATGATCTCCAATTCCTGCACAGGGGGGAACATGATGCACAAATCAGAGCTCCTCCTGACCCATAGCAGGACACCTTGCTGTTGGCATGGTGTCAAACTTTCAGGGTAGGAGAGACCAGCATGGCCCATGAGGCCACACCCATGCTTGGGGGCCGCCTTGGACACAAACACACATTGTGACCCTCAACGTGAGCCCCGTGTTCAAGTAAGGCCTCTCAGTGGCTGGACCAAAAGCCCGAATATGGGGCTTTCCATGCCCCGAGACCCCAATCCTAAGCAGGGGTCAGGTTTTCCAGTCGTCCGTACCCAGGGCTCTGCTCTGGAAACTATCATTTGGACGGACACCTCAAGCAGAAAACAGGACTCCACCCTTCCCAAAGAATGGCCCGAAACTCTTGAGAGTCGGGCCAATTCCCCAGAGAGTGAGACTCATTCATGGCCCAGGCGGCCACACCTGCATTCCACGGCCATGCATGACACAAAATCCAGAGACAAAAGACTGTGAAACCATCTCACATGAGTCCTTCTTTCATATCCCAAGGAGGTCCCTCACTGTCTGGAGATCGAGCCTTCCATACCCTCGGAACAAAAGCAAAGCCGAGTTTGTGTTTTCAGAATTCTGGCCCCAAAGCCCTGGCCCACACACCCTCTAGGCTGGGGTCCCTGGAGCCACACTGAAATCCTGTGCCTGCACTCTCCAAGGAAACTTCCATTGGCCACAACTGTAGAGATTAGGAGAAACCTCCAAGGACCCTGAGGCCATCCCAATAGTGCAAGCCTCCCTGTACAAACAGGGGCCTTCTGACACAAGCTGAGAACTCCCTCCAATCAGACACAAAGATAGATGTGCCGAGAGAAAGAAGATTGAACCGGACAAGCCCTTAGGCCTGAATGTGAACCCTAGCTTTGGTCTCCAGCGCGTCTGTCCTTTCAGTCCTTTTTGAATACCAGAATATGGGGCTTCCATGAGGCAACCAACCGAACACCTCTCGTCTCGAGATGGGAGAATTCCTCTTTGGAACTGTGTCAATACGTCCGGTTAGGAGAATTCTGAAGGGATCCTGAGCCACCGCTACATTCCAAGGTCTCCGTGGACACCAACCCACATTATGACCCATCCTGTGAGAGTCCATTTCAACTCATGGCCCTGGGTAGCTCCCCCAAGAGCCTGCAGATGGAAAAGGCCTTGTTGCTAGGAGCCCATAGGAATTCGGGGTGGGGTGTCCAGGCATCCATCCTTAGAACCCTTCTCTCGAGTCTTTCCGTATGGGGCATCCTGGAGCCAACCATAGTACTTGACTGTCCCGCAGAAGGGAACCTTGCGGTTTGGAGCAGCTCACAACCCCCAGCGTGGGAAAACCTCCATGGCCTCAGCAGGAACCCACATCCTGCAAGGGCCATCATGGACCCAAACTCCAGCCTGGGCCAACATCTGATCCTCGCCCTGACTTCAGATGCAGGAGGCCTCGATTCTGCCTCTGCATGGTAGGCCTTCGGTGCCCTCGGCCCGAAACATATCTCCAGCTTCAGACTTCTGTCTTCACACTCCTGGCCCACAAGCCCTCCAGATTGGGAATTCCGGAGCCACACTGCAGCACTCTGCCTGCTCACCAGAAGAAAAACGTTGCCCTATGGTGCTGCCCAGAAACCCCATATGAGGATCAAGCCACATGACCCCGCGACCGCAGACCAATACATTGGATGCCCTGGGCACTAATGTTCTGTCTGACACAGCTTCAGCCAAGACTTCCCGAGAGACACCCAGACAGTTGGCGCACAACCAGCACATACAGCCCGCCATGGCCTTAGGCCATCATCTCTTGGAATCTGGCTTTTCAGGCATCTGAACCTAGACTTGAGCTCCAATTCCTGCAAAGAGGGGAACCTGATGCCAAAACAGAGCTCCTCCTACCCCATGGCAGGACACCTTGCTGTTGGCATGTTGTCAAACCTTCAGGGTAGGAGAGACCTGCATGTCCTATGAGGCCACACCCTGCCTTGTCCAAGGCAGCCTTGGACACAAACACGCATTGTGACCCTCAGCGTGAGCCACAAGTTCAAGTAAGGCCTCTCAGTGGCTGGGCCAAAAGCCTGAATATGGGGCTTTACATGCCCCGAGACCCCAATCCTAACCAGGGGTCAGGTTTTCCAGTCACGCGTACCCAAGGCTCTGCTCTGGATTCCGTCTTTTGGAGGGACACCTGAGGCAGAAAACAGGACTCCTCCCTTCCCACAGTATGGCCCCAAACTCTTGAGAGCCGGGACAATTCCCCAGAGAGTGAGACTCATCCATGTCCTAGGCAGTCACCCCTGCATTCCACAGCCATGCTTGACACAAAATCCAGACACAAAATCCTGAGGAACCGTGTCACATGCACCCTTCTTTCATCTCCGGAGGAGATCTCCTCACAGTCTGGAGATTGAGCCTTCCATACACTCGGAACAAAACCTAAACTGAGTTTGTGTTTTCAGACTTCTGGCCCCAAAGCTCTGGCATACACACCCCTTAGGTTGGGGACCCTGGAGCCACACCACAATACTGCGCCTGCCCTCTCCAGGGAAACTGTGCAAATTCCTTTGGCCACAACCCTAGAGATTAGGAGAAACCTCTAAGGCCCCCGAGGCCATCCCAATAGTGCAAGACTCCCTGTACAATCAGGGGCCTTCTGACACAAGCTGAGAAACTCCTTCCAATCAGACATGCAGACAGATGTCCACAAAGGAAAAAGATTGAATTGGACAGGCCTTAAGGCCCAAATCTGAACCCTAGCTTTGGTTTCCAGGCGTCTGTCCTCTGAGGCCTGGTTTTGAATACCAGCATATGGGGCTTCCCTGAGGCAACCAACAGAACACCACTCGTCTTGCCATGGGAAGCTTGCTTTTTGGAGCTGTGTCAATTCCTCTGGGTAGGAGAATCCTGAATGGCCACAGAGCCACCGCCACATTCCAAGGTCTCCATGGACACCAACCCACGTTATGACCCATCCTCATGGGAGTCCACTTCAACTCAACTCCCTGGGTAACTCACCCAAGAGCCAGCAGATGGAAAAGGCCTTGTTGCTAGGAGGCAATAGGAATTTAAAGTGGGGTGTCCAGGCATCCATCCTTAGAACACTTCTCTGGATTTGTTCCTTATAGGGCGTACTGGAGCCAACAAACAGGACTGGACTGTCCTCAGAAGGAAACCTTGCGGTTTGGAACACCTCACAACCCCCAGCGTGGGAAAACCACCATGGCCTCCTGAGGCCCCCACATCCTGAAGTGGCCATCAAGGACACAGACTCCAGCTTGAGCCAAAGTCTGATCTTCGCTCTGACTTCAGAGCAGGAGATATGGATTAAGCCTCTGCACGGTAGGCCTGCTGTGCCCTCGGCCCAAAACCTATCCCCAGCTTATGTTTTCAGACTTCTGTCCTCACACTCCTGGCCCATAATCCCTCCAGATTGGGAATTCTGGAGCCACACTGCAGCACTCTGCCTGCTCCCCAGAAGAAAAATATTGCCCTTGGGGCTGCCCAGAAACCCCAAATGAGGATCAAGACACACGACCCCGCAACCACACCCCATATTCATAGGATGCCCTGGGCACTAATGCTCTGTCTGACACAGCCTCAAAAGGCTAGTCCCACATACCCTCTAGGCTGGGGTTTCTGGATCACATCGCAGGACTGTGCCTGCCCTCTCCATGGAAACTATGCCCATTCCATTGGCCACAACCCTAAAGATTAGGAGAAATCTGCAAGGCCCCCGAGGCCATCCCAAAAGTGTAGTCCGCCCTGTACAAACAGAGGCCTTCTGACACAAGCTGAGCAACTCCCTCCAATCAGACACAGACAGATGTCCCCAGAGACTAAAGATTGAACTGGACACATCCTAGGCCCGAATTTGAACCCTAGCTTTGGTTTCCAGGCATCTCTCCTCAGAGGCCTGGTTTCTAATACCAGTATAGGGGTCTTTCCTGAGGCAGAAAACAGAACACTTCTTGTCTTCACATGGGAAGCTTGCTCTTGGCAGCTGTGTCTACACTCCTGTTAGGAGACTCATGAATGACCCCTGAGCCACTGAAACAGTCCAAGGTCTCCATGGACACAAACCAGTAGTAGGGCCCATCCTCATGAGATTCCATTTCAACTCAGCCCTCTGGGTAGCTCTCCCCAGAGCCAGCAGATCGAACTGTCCTTGTTGCTTGGAGCCACTTGGAATGCGAGATGCGGTGTCCAGGCATCCATCTTTAGAACCCTGCTGTCGAGTCATTCCATATGGAACGTTCTAGAGCCATCCAACAGGACTTGACTGTCCTGCAGAAGGAAACCTTGCATTTTGGAGCAGCTCACAACCCAAGCGTGGGGAATCCTCCATGGCCTCATGAGGTTCCCCCTTCATGAAGGGGCCATTATGGACACAAACTCCAGCCTGTGCCAACGTCTGATACTCGTTCTGACTTCAGATGCAGGAGATCTTGATTCAGCCTCTGCACATTGAGCCTGATGTGTCCTCTGCCTGAAACCTAACACCAGCTTGTGTTTTCAGATTTCCGTCCTCTAACTCCTGGCCACAAGACCTCCAGATTGGGAATTCCGGAACCACACCGCAGCACTCTGCCTGACCACCGGAAGCAAAACATCGCCCTATGGGATTACCCAGAAACCCGAAATGAGGATCACCCTGCATGGCCCTCGACCGCACCCCAATTTCATTGAATGACCTGGCACTAAAGCTCTGTATGACACAGTAGCAGCCCAGACCTCCCCAGAGACACCCAGACAGTTGGCCGCACAACCAGTATATCAGCCCCGCCATGACCTTTGCCCGTCATATCTTCCCAACCTGGGTTTTCAGGCATCTGAACCTAGACCTTATCTCCAATCCCTTCACAGGGGGGAACCTGGTGCACAGATCAGAACTCCTCCTTCTCTATGGCAGGAATCCTTGCTGTTGGCATGGTGTCAAACCTTCAGGGTAGGAGAGACCTGCATGGCCCATGAGGCCACGACCATGCTTGAGGGCCGCCATGGGCACAAACAGGCATTGAGACCCTCAGCGTGAGTCCCGGGTTCAAGCAAGGCCTCTCATTGGCTGGACTAAGAGCCCGCACATGGGGCTTGCCATGCCCCTCAGCCCCCAAACCTAACCAGAGTTCGGGTTTTCCAGTTACCCGTACCCAAGGCTCTGCTCTGGAATCCCTCTTTTGGAGTGACACTTGAGACAGAAAACAGGACTCCCCCCTTCCCACACAGTATCTCCAAACTCTTGGGAGACAGGCCTAATCCCTGGAGAGGGAGACTTGTCCATGGTCCAAGAACAGAAGATTGAAATGGACAGGATCCTCAAGTCGATCCA
>PISX010036786.1:0-11628 GCA_004024625.1 Mellivora capensis | reverse complement strand
CCCCCCCCCCACCACCCCTTCCCTCAAAATGTCAGCGGTGCAGGAAGTGTGGCCCATTGAATGTGCATTTTGAGAGCCTTGCTTTCACAGGGTAGAGACACACAGCCCACTGGGGAGCTCCGAAAAGGAGGACGGGGAAGCCCACGCCCGGCCCCCAGTGCACTCCAATGGACAGAAGACGACTAGAACGCTGGGTTGCAGAGAGACCCGTGGCCAAGCACAGCTAGCAGGAACAAAAGGTGTATGGAATTGGCATGGCGGGGGCAGCATGGGTGCTCTGTATCTGCCCATCCCCGGGGGTCTGCCTGGGGGTCAGCCTTGGATGGAGCCTCCAGCGGGGGCTCCTGCAGAGAAGGAGCTGAAACTGGAGAATGTGGGAGCAAAGAAGGGAACACAAAGGGGAAGGTGGCCTAGGGCCCCCACTCACCTCCCCAGCTGCCCTGGGGCTAGCTCTGCGTGCCCTTTAGGCCTCCTTCTCAGGGGCTCCTCTAGCCAAGCCCATGGCCACTTCACAGAGCCATGCGTCTTGCTCTCATGGCTGTACCCTCGTGGGGAAGGAGGGAGTCCTGAATGCCAAAAGACCTGAGAGCCCCCAGGCCACCCCCAAACCCACCCGGACCCACCCATCTCTCACCAGAACCCACCTTTAGACTCCTCGCAAGGAGAAAGGGCCCAAGTGTTTCTGCGCACACCCCATTCCCCACATCTACAGACCAGCCCCAGAAACCTGCAGGGCAAAATTGCAGGGCCCAGCCCAACTTCTGGCCTGCCCTCGCCTGCAAATCCACCAGGGCTGGCAGCTCTCCCAGGCAAGGTCTTCTTCCTTCCCTGGTCCCCAGGGTAGAGGGCGGCTGCTAACCAGATGGTCCCACTTGGGGTGGGGGTGCAACCCCAGGCAAAGGTTTTGGGGAATTCCGCAAGTATGGCTTTAACTGGGGCCAGCAACAGCCTTTGACCGAGCCCCAGGCACCAAGGACTTGACTTCCCCACTCCCCCAACTCCCCCACTGCCTTCCCTGCCTGTCTGCCTCTTTTCCCGTCCTCCCTCCCGTCCTCCCTTCCCGTCCAGCCTTCCTGCCCGCAGTCTCCAGCTCTGCTCCGTCTTGTTTCAAGGAAAATTCCTCCAGGAGCCAGGGAGATGGCCAGACACAGGCCCAGCCTGGCCCATGGCCATCCCGACAGCCATCCTGGACAGGGCAGAACGCCCCAGGAGGACTGGCTGGAGAAGAGGCTGACTCCAGGGGCCTGCAGGGCAAGCCAGAGACACCCCAGTGGGCAGTAGGGGGCCTCCGTGCCTCTGCCCACACCCGTCCCACTTTAAGCCTGGTCCTGGAAAGAAGCATGGGTGAGGATAAGAGGCTAAAAAGGATGCTGGGAGCTCTTGTCTCCTGCTCATGGGACCACTCCATTGTCACAGCAGGAGCCCACAGCCGAGCTTGCAGAGCGGGAAGGGAGCCGGCAAGCCCCCTTCCGCACATCTGTGTCAGAGTGCAGGGCCCACCCTGCCAGGCCAAGGACCCAGGCAGGGATCCCCTGACAGGGCCCCGAGAATCCCGAGTCCCAGGCTCGCTGGGCTGCCCCAAGAGAGTAGGCCAAAGCGCCTTGTGTGGGCTTTGATGATTCTTTTCCAGATTGTTCTCCAAGTGGGCAGACCGAGTGTGGAGTCAAGGGGATACCCACGGTCCTGTCCAGGAGACTGCCTTGTCTCACTTGACTTTAAGAAAGAGAAGACAGATTTCAGCAGGTAAAAACAGGAAGAAAAAAAATTAATAACCCTAGGCCCACGCAGTTGTTATGCCACCAAGACGAAGCGCGGGGGTGGGGGGCATCACCTCCACGTAAATATCTATGGGCTCTCAGGCCCGGGAGGGTTAGGGAGGCGCGGCTGCTTCTGAAACACCCATTTTTCCTCGCCCATTTTCCTGTCCGGTGGCTTGGCAACATGGCCTTAGGCATGAAGACCTTTCCACTCTTCCTTCCCTTTGTGAGCCATCACTGCCACCGGGGGGCCCTAGAGTCTCAGCCGCCCCCAGTTCCAGAACAGGGTCCCTCGCACAGGGCCAGTCCCAGCAGACAGAGCCGCAAGGGCAAGCTCATGTCCGGTGAGGACGCCCAGCAGCACGACTGTATCTACAAAATTCTTTTCATCTTTGTTTTGATGGGTGAAGTTCAGTGCCAGAATATTTGGTTTATGAGTCATGCTAATTACAGCTTGGGGGGAGGAGGGCCGGAGGCACCAGGAAGAACAACAGAAAGAAGCATGTTCTGAAAAAAATTATGCTGTGCTGGTTGCCCTGAATAGGGAGGTTTACATCCCAGGAATGAAGAGGGAGCTGGCTGTGTGCCTTTCTGGGACCATGTCAGCTTCTCACCGCCCACCTGCGCGGGCGCCCCTAGCTGGCGGGCTACACCTGTCCCTCTGGCCAGGGGGGAGCCCCCCAACACCTCCTGCACCCACATTTCTCTGTCTCCCTGACCTCTTGCTCATGGGAAGCACTGCCCTTGGCATCATAAGAGGCTCAAGATGGGAGAGGGAGGAGGGCGAGAATAGGAGAAGGCGGGGTCCCTGGGAAACAGAACCTGGCTGTCCTTCCTGCCCCCAGGCGCTTTCCCTGCGGAAAACTGGGAGGCGGATCAGCCTTGGCTTGGAGAGCTATTGACCCTTGAGCAAGTTACACTCCTCCTCTGAGCACTGACATGCCGGCCCTCCAAGAGGGTTCTCCACGAGTGCGCGTGGGCCGGTCAGGAGCCTCTCTGAGCTATTCAGCCCTGAGAGTGCCACTGATAGGAGCCACGGATGAGAATCAACTCCGCGTCTGCCCAGCGCCTGTGCTGCGGGACACACGCGCACGCGCGCACACAGCACTCACCCTAAGCTCCTCTCAGCTCTCAGGTCAAGAGGGAGAGTGGGGAAGGGAAACAGGACAGGATAACTCAAGCCTCAGCCCCCTTCCCCCCTTCCCCCTCTCACCAGTGGGGACATGGGGCAGGCCTCTCACGGCAGCACACAACGGTCAAGTGCATCTGTGTGCAACCTTGCATGTGGGGCTGACTTCGTGCTTTCCTGCTCTATAAAAAGCAAAGGCCTGGCAGCCCTGGAGGACCTCACATCCTCCCCTGGGGACCCAGGATGTAGCTAGTGGTTGAGAAAACTCAGTTTCTCAGGACACGCCTCATTTCCAAAGCTCGGAAAGCAGCAGCCCCAGTGTGCGGCACTAACCTCCATTCCTGGAAACTCGGTGAGATGGAAGAGCCTGGCCAGTCACAGAGGGAGGCCGCTCCCTCCTTCCCTTCCAAGTGGACAGGGAGGGCCCGCATGTGCCCACAGAGGACACGGGGCTGCCCAGGAGTCAGCCTGCTAGGAACCAGCCTAACACAATGTGGGTGCCCGCGGCAAGTGGGAATCACACCCATCCCCGTGGAATGCCTAGAACAACAGAGCAGTACATGGGGTCTCAACACAGAGGTCCAGAGGCTCATGGGCCCAGATGACTCGGCCCCTGGCCAGGGATGGTTCTCGAGTGGTTCAGGAAGCTCAGGAGGGTCCCCAGGGAAAGGGACATGATATTCCCCTGTCCACGCTGAATCCCCTCCAGGAACACCAAGGCCATTAGATGTGGGAGCCAAAGTCAGCATATCCTGTTTTGTGTGGGGTCCAAACTGGCCCCCGGCTGGGCTGGGCGAACCTGTCTCTGAGATGATCCAGGCAGTATCGGGGTTGGGGGCCCCCACCTGGGATGGAGGGTCCCGGGTACCATTCCTTTTCCTCTCACGCCCAGAGAAGGGTGCAGCAGGATACACAGTCCACAAAAAGAGGCAGGCACAATCATTCCTGACAGCATCCGGCTGCCACAGAGCCCCTGCTCCCTCGTCCCAGCAGGAGACAGAGCCCCCCCACCTCCCGCCCGCACGATACCTCCCGGCGCCTGCAGGACCAGCCCCGCAACTCCCAGGATTTCTGCCCCTTGCCACCACTGCCACCCTGGCCCCTCCCACTCTGCTCTGGCAACCACCCCTACCGGAGCAGAGCAGCCCTGTGTCCTGTCCCACCCGCCGGAGCCCCCACCTACCTCCAGCCCGCGTCCTGCAGCAGCCTCTGGGGCTTGGAGCATCTCCCAGCGGCGGGGCCTCCTCCCAGCCAGGTCGCGGGAAGAACAGACTTGTCAGAGGAGAGAGCCAGGAGGACGGGAAAAGTCCTCTGGGAAGAAGGTGCAGAGAGGGGGGCGGGTGCAGGCAGCAGCGGGTCCCTGCCTTCCCGGCACCTTGACCTCCTCCGGTCCAAGGTCTCTCTGGCCAGAAGCGGAAGCGCGGTTTCTCGAAAGTAAAGGAAGAGACAAGAAAGCGGGACAGACTCGTAAAGAGCAAACCCCAGCCAGATGTGAGCAGGGCGCCGAGCCTCCAACGCTCCCAGCGCACATTATCCAAACAGCAGCCGCTGAGGATTAACTGTGTGTGTGCCCACAGGCAGGGGAGAGCCTCGCGGCCCTCCCCTGGCCACCCTGGGGAGCCGGCCCAGCCTGGGGGGCACGGGGGACCCATCCCAGCCTCTGGAGGTCCTTCCAGGTGTGGGGGCGGCTAGGGGCCCAGGACAAAGAGGGTGGGCCCCCCCCCCCGAGTTGCTGGGTGGTAGGGGATGGGTTCCTAGGAGCCCAGGGGACACTTGTTGCCAATGCTGTGGGCTCAAGTCCCCAAACGGTGGCAGACCTGGGACACGCTTTCAGTCAGAGGCTCCCTGCTGGGGCCCAGGGACCACAGACAGGTTTTGGAGAATCTGTGACCCCCCCAACCAATGCAAAGCCGTGTGTGCGTGCAAATGTTCACTGGGGGGCAGGGAGGATCTACTGCTTTGACTGGATTCTCAGAGAGCTCTGTGATCCAAAGGTTAGGAAGTGCTGGCTGGAGGCGCAGATTTTCCAGAGGACAGTGTGGCCTGGGTAGGGCCAGGAGGGACGTCAGCATTGCTCGGCCTCTATCAGACTCTGGTTCCTTGATATGAAAAACAGGCCTTTTCCTCGTCTTAGATGCAAGCTCTAAAGGGGCTCCCCCAGCCCCCCCTCGTACCCTGAGAGCTGCTCCCGGCTTCTGCGGAGCTGCCCCAGTCAGGCCGGTCTCCGTCCCCAGACTGAGTCAGAAGGGCTAGTTCTGGCATCTTATCATATCGCAAGAAGAGGAAGGATCTGGCCAGAGTAACGAGGCTCTGCGGTGGTGAGAACTGTTTTCTCGATTGCTTGCTTCTTTCGGGACCGTGTTCCCACGTTCTCCCCGAGCAGCTTGGATGTCCCACCTGCAACTTGTGGGTTGTCATCATCGCTGCTCCCAGGGGCCTCTCTGCCGGGCTACGTGTGCAGAGATGTAGAAACGGGGGTGCTCATTTGAGATGTTCCGGGGAAAGCACAGACAACAGCACCCTAATCTCTCTTGCCTTGGAAATTCCTTCCTGCTGCTGCTCCCCATGTCTGCCCGAAAGGCTGAGAAATCCTGAGGAAAGGGGGGGCCTGCAGACCTCCCACCCAGCAGGCACAAGGAGCGCCGGCTCTGGGCGGCAAAGCCAGGAGGGCCCAGCGGCTGCGCCACAGAGACACGGGCCGCCTGCGGGCTCCCGTGGGAACAAAGGGAGAGATGCCTTGGTCCCTGAGGGGCCCTGGAGAACTCTAAGAGCACTGGCAGGATCACGTAAACGTGTCTCCGTCAGAGATGGGAGGCGCTCGGGAATTGTTCACATCTTTGGCATATGCCTGAGGCTTGGCAAAACTCACATCCCTGCTTGGTTATCGACACAGGAAACCCAGAGATAAGCTCGTCTTGGTTCCTGCGCACTTTCCTGGCCAACAGGACCCAGGCCTCGCACACTAGCTGACCTTCCCCTAGTGGCTCTGTCCTCAGCTGGCCTTCGCAGCAGGGATGCCCGGGGGGAGACACACAAGAAAAGCAAGAGAGACAAGTAGGCCACGTCTCTGTGTAGCCCCTGCCAGGCCTTCGTCTGGGACCTTAGACAAGCCGGGTCTTAGAAACTCCTGTGAACCGAGAAACATCCTGGATGTGATGGGAAAGCCTCCCCTCCCCTTTCCCCAGAGGCCCAGAGCTTGGGAGTCCTGGAGCCGCACCAGGACACAAGGCTGGGCACGTGGCTTGGAAGAAAAACAGATAAAGAGATTTGCTCCTTTCTTTATCCCATCCGAGATGGCTTTAGTGTTGAAGAACTGGAAGACAGTTATCTTTTCTTTAAGATTTTCTTTTTATTCATTTAAGAGAGAGGCAGAGAGAGAGCACAAGCAGGGGGAGAGACAGCCAGAGGGAGACGGAGAAGCAAGCTCCCTGCTGAGCAGGAAGCCCAACGTGTGGCTCGATCCCAGGACCCTGAGATCATGACCTGAGCCAAAGACAGACACTTAACCCTCTGAGGCACCCGGGTGCCCCTGAAAGATAGTTATCTTAGAGATAATTAAAAGACAGGAATCCAGAGGCCCAATAGAGAGCAGAGTTCTAGAAACACAGCCAGTCAATGACCCTGCCTTCCAGCGGCAACTGCTTGTTCTAGCCAGAGGCCTTACGTCCTGAGCGGGGGTGCTGCCCGACGTCAGGGGGCCTTTGTCTCCTTGTCTATAAAGCAGAGATGGGTCCGGGTCTCTAATCCAGAACCCATGCAGTCAGACGCAGCCAAAGTAAAATGCAGACATCTTTCAGCACATCTCACCCCGCTGGGCTCTGCGCAGGCCCCCGCACCGGACCCTGGGATACCCTCACGACGCTGCAGGTCACGCTCTTCTGCCAAAGTCCTTCACGCCAAACTCAGGGGGGAAAACCACATTTTCAGAGCTTTTTGTATTTTGGGGAGTTGGGGTAAAGGACTGTGACTCTGTAATTGTCACGCGGCCGATGAAAGGCCTGACAGAGCAGATACAAAGCACGAGTAAGCTCGTGATGACTGTCATTATGGTAAGTCTAGTCTTCCTCCTTCCCTCCTCTTGGGTCGAGCCCCCACATCTCCCAGGAGGTTAGGAAAGGGATTACTCAGATCTCTTGAGGCAGAGACCAGGAGGCAGAGGGGCGCTGTTATGAAATATGGCAACAAGGACCTGGAGTTTTCCAAGACATCCGCATGAGACAGAAGGCTCAGAGGCGTGGAAAGTTCCAGAAGAAAGGGAACCACAGTCTGAGCACATCTCGGGCATCACAGCCCACAGCTCAAGCCAACAGGCAAAGGGGCAAAGAGTCACAAGGCCAGCTCAGCCCTCGATGAAAGAAACAAATTCCGTCACCTGAACACCGAGCTGGCCAGGTCCCTAATGCTCTTTGTCACCCACTCCTCACTGCTTTAAAACTAGAAGTAGGAAAGCAACGCTGGGCAAGCCGGCGGTGGTCCTGCAGACTACCTGATTGTTGGTCCTCCATCAAGGCCGTAGTGCCCTCAGGCAATGAGGGCAGAATGCTCCCAATTCAGCAAATATCTTCCGTGTTGGAAAGTCCTGGCCAGAATTAAGGACAGGAGTCATGGTAAAAAAATAAAATAAAATAAAATAAAATAAAAAATTAACAAATCAGAACCCAAAGCCAGCAGCCGTGCCTGAGGGAGATTTCGTCAGCCCCGTGATGGGTCAGAGGCCAGGGCCAACCAGAACGATGCGCCCCTCCCCCCGCAAGGTCTCTCTCTTCAGTTTTCCCAAGTGGTTCTAGGTCACGCCCATCCCTAGGCGTGTGAATTCCCTAGGATTCCCTAGGAGCTCACACATCCCACACAAGGATGTCTGGGCCAAACACTTAACAGCTTCCAGAACCTTCCCAAGTGGCCCCACATCCTCAGACAAGGGCAGCTCATGGGACAGGAAGGCCAGAGACTCATGGAGGAGAGAACATTCCCAGGAGGCAGCACGTTTTACGTCCTTCCCTGTTTGGCAATCCCTTCTCTCTCCCTGGGCATATCATTGCTGGTCACTGGTCTGTTTTCTCATTCCTGGAAAAGACTACGTGACCTCGGTTAACGTCTGTAAGACGCTGGGTTCCAGATAAGCACAGCCTGTCATTAGCAGCACTGTGATTTTTTTTTTTTCCCCCACTGTGGCCCCAGCATTCTGCCTGTCCTAGCTATTTTGGGCCAGGCTGCCCAGCCAACCCACAAGGGCAGAGACCAGCACTGCAAACTTCTGCATTCTGTTCGGAAGAGGGGGGCCACAGGCAGGCTGATGGCGGCGTCCCACTGCCAAGGGCGGGGGTGAGGGAGTCTCCGTGGAGATTTGGAAGAGATGGAAACTTGGCGGCCAGACCCAGCCTCCCTGGCCGCTGGCCCCCGCTCCCTGCTCCTGGATGGCAGTGCCTGCCTTCTGGAAGGCTGGGGTCAGGTGGGGATCAGGACTGGCAGCTGCAAGGACAGAACAGACCTACCTGTTGCTTCACTGGCCCTCACACCCGGAGAAGCCTTCTGTCTAAGGAGGACAAGCCTTTCTCTGGAAGGTCCCCCCCGCCGCCCTTGGCTGGACGCAAAGACGAACTGTGAGGGACAAGAAAGCACGCTGGCAGTCTGCCTTTTGCCATCTATGTGCTTCCTGACTCTGATCAGGCATTTACTGTCCCGTGCCTCAGTTTCTCCATCTCTCGGAGTCGGCATCCCGACCGCGGGAGTTCCTTTCCTGCCCTTCCAGAGATAACCCGGAGCTATCACCAACAGGCAGCCCTGGACTTGATCAATAAAATGGGAGGGCCCCCTGGTGGACTGCTCCCTTCTAAGCCTTCACTGGGACACGAGTGAGCGAGAACGTAAGTAAACAGATGACGGGTGATTAAAGTGAAGATTTTCTAGTCTTTTATGTAGAGTTACGGAAACAAAAGGGGGAGAGAAAAGTTCTGGACGAAGGCCAAGGTGATGTGTCCAAGAATGCAAAGGAAGTAAGGGGAATTTAAACCACCTAGGGGCACTCGAACAGCACTTTCGGGGCCTGGTCTCTCCGGAAGGCAGGAAAGCAGGTGTCTGTCCACTAGAGGACGTGAAAACCCTTTGACCTAGTAATTGTCCTTCCAGCAATTTATCCTACAGATGGACTCACAGTTGTGCTCCAACTCGTGCATTCAAGGACTTGCCCTGAAACATTGTTGTAATGTAAGAAGATCACACCTATCCTAGAAGGACAGCGTTAGGGGCCTGGCGCAAGAAATAACGGGACAGGGACGCCTGGGTGGCTCAGTTGGTTAAGCAGCTGCCTTCGGCTTGGGTCATGATCCCAGCGTCCTGGGATCGAGTCCCACATCGGGCTCCTTGCTCGGCAGGGAGCCTGCTTCTCCCTGTGCCTCTGCCTGCCACTCTGTCTGCCTGTGCTCACTCTCTCTCTCTGACAAATAAATAAATAAAATCTTTAAAAAAAAAAAAAAGAAATAACGGGACAGCCACACAGTGGAGTACGACAAAGCTCTGTAGAGAAGGAAACACGTCTCGACATAACCACACAGACGAAGCTGTGGTGCAAAGTGAAAAATGACAAACCTTTCTGAAAAACATTAACGGAGACCTAAGTAAATGGAAAGGCAAACCATGCTCTTCGGCATTAGGCTCAAGGTCATAAGATAGCAGTTCTCTCCGAATTAATCTGTAGATTCCATTCAAAACCCCAAAAGTTAGGGGTGGATGGGATGTAGGAGGGGCCTGAGGGGGAATTGTCCTACAACATGTGAAGGTTTATTATAAAGTGGTTAAGAGTGAGGACAGTGGGACTGAAGAAGACAACTGCCCGCATAGGACATACTAGAAAGCCCCTAAACAGACCCATGTATTTATGGAAACTTGATCTATGACAAAAAAGGTATTGCACGCATACCAATGGAAAGGATGGATTATTTCCTAAAAATGACACTGAGAGGTTGGGGCACCTGCAGAAGAAGAAATATACACGGCCAAAAAACATGGGAGAGATACACAACTTCCCAGCAATCAGGCAGTGAGAAGACATGTAATCCCATCAGATCGGCAGTGTAAATCCGTCAGATAGTACCTGCGAAGCGGCAGGATCTCCTGGCCACTGTGTACAGTTTTATTTCCTTTTTTTGTACAAGTTATAGTAGGCATACATATTGTTGAGGGATACATACTTATTTGCTAAAATTACAACATAAAGTGTGAGAGTGATTCAAGACTGCATTCACTTCCTGGGGTGGGAGGGAGTTTGGAAGGGGGAGGAGTATGGAGGCCTTTCCAGAGAGCAGGACTAGCCTTTTCTTCCTCAGGCTGGGAGGCATAGATATAGAGATCTTAGAAAATAAAAGATTGGAATAATTTAAAATAGTGGTAATACACGGTATATAGTTAGAACTCAGTTTCGCATAATGAGAAACAAATGAATTCCACAGGGGTTTGTCCCCTTTCCACCCCCGCCCCCCCAATGCAGAACCGAGTGGAAATAGCAAATTTCCATTTGGTTTTTTAGAAAAGTAATTTAATATGCGCATTTGTGATTTGTTTGCGTGCCACAAAATCTCTCTAACGATAATGGCAAGAAACTAGGAACAGTGACTGCCTCTGGGCAGGGAACGCAGAACAGGGACCGGGAGGTTGTTTTCCACAGGACACCATTTACATAATTTGAATTTTTCTCTTGTCCATCTGTTACCTAAGGGAAGGCTCTTGGAGGCCCTGGGGTGACTGCGCGCAGGCCAAGTCTGGAGTTGCAGGCCCGCAGAGCACCAGCCCTCGCCTAGCTCACTGCTACCGGGCTTTTCTCGTTATTTCTAAAATGGGCATTTTTGCAGGACTTGGGGGCGGAGAGCAATAGATCCCATTAAAATAGCGCAGGGGCCGGGGAGGGGACTGGGGAAGCAGGGCGAACTGGATACCCTAATCTGGGAGGAGGTTCCCTGACTGTAAATCAGCGGCGGGGAACCCACCCCCACCCCGGCACCCTCCCCCGCCAGGACACTCCAAGCCTGGAGACCTGCGCCCTCATCTCTGCTCTGGAAGCTGACCAGCTTTCCCAAGTGGCAGATCCGAAGGGCCGAGGAGAGGGGCTCTCTGATAACGAGGGTGGCAGAAAGGGGTCCGCGCTTCCCTGCCTCCCAGGAGACCACAGGGGTCGACAGGGCGAGGCGAGAGATCCTAACATCTCAACTCGAGAAATGATCCCGCCTCCGGCTTTTGCTGGGCCGGCGCTCCGGGACAAAGCGGTGGAAGGGGCCTGTGGGTGATCCCCGCGCAAGTCTGCGCCCCTCCCTCAAGTCCTGGCCCCCGGAGGCGCCCTCCGAGCAGCAAAAACTACAACTCCCAGCAGTCCCGCTCGCGCTGGTGCGCAGCCGCAGAGCAGAGGCTGCCGGGAGCGCGCCCCGGAGACCCGGCGAGCGCGCCGGGCGGAAGTCGGCCGCCCGCAGGGTCCTGGCCTTGCCGCAGGGAAGCCCCGCCGCCCGCGGGCCCCGGAGCCAGCCTGCACCGGGTGAGTGACGGCTGCACCCGCGGCCGCCGCGCTCTCCCTCGCGACGGGCCTGCCCCGTAGCCCTCCCACCCCGCCACGTCCCGCCCCCGACCCTCAGGCTCCCGAGAAACGGTCTCCTTCGTCCGACCGGCGGCGGACACCTACGCTGACTCGCGGGGCTCTCACTGGCTCTGACTAGTGCGGGACTCCTCCCCCCTCTGACTGGTGCGGGACACCTCCCCCCT
>PISX010036785.1:0-11605 GCA_004024625.1 Mellivora capensis | reverse complement strand
CTTCCCACCACAAACCCCCCCTTGCTCCTGGCCCCAAAGCAAGTAGCTGGGTCTATCCTTCATTGCCCCAGGAAAGATATACTACGTAGCAAAAAACAGGGAAGAAAAAAAAAAAAAGCCAGTCTTCCTAGATTTTAGGTCCCAAAAGTCCAAGTCTAAAACCCAGTAGGGTAACAGAATCACCAAGAGGGCTACTGAAACACAGCTACTGGGCCCTGCCCCCACCATCTCTGATCCCGGGGTCTGAGGTGGGTTCTGAGAACTCCCATCTCTAACAAGTGCCCAGGGAATGTTGACACTGCTGGTCCAGGGGTCACACTTTAAGAACCCCTTCGCTACCCCAGTGCTTCTCACTGTGCTGTGTATTAGAGACACCTGGGGAGCTTTCCAAATGTCCCATCCCTGGCATACCTGACATTCTGATCTCAGTGCTGGGCCAGGCATGAGCACTGGAAACTTAGGGACGCTCTCCTGGTGATGCCATTGTGCAGCCATTGAGGCGGGGGGCGGGGGTGATGGTTTTCACAGCCGGTCTGGGCGCTCTGTCTAGCCTCTCCTAGCTCACACAGGCCAGCGCCCTCACATCCCACCCCACTGCTTTAACCACACCCCATGACCACTCTGGTTCTGCGTGTCATCCCCAAGTGTGCTGCCTGGAGGGCTCTGCCCCTATATACCCGTCCTCCTCCCCCTCCTCTGCACCCTACCTACAGTGCTCCCAGGACCCTCCATCCGCACCTGCACACCCCGGTCTCCCTGCCACCCCAGCCTGCAAGCGGAGGACCATTTCTCACATTCGTTTCTGTGTTCCCGGAACCTGGGAGAGCGCTGTGCCCACAGTGGAGGCTCACTGATATTCGAGTGGGTCCTGAAATAATCATCCGTCCACTCTGACCACATCCCCACGGCCAAACCCCGCCTCACACACCATGCAGTAAGAGAGAAAGGCAGCAACTTGGCCTTTCAGCAGGACATGAAAAGAGTGATCTTCAAACACCTGCCGGACAGCAGGAAGGAAGGAAAGGACACTTCCCCGTGTCACCTGGGCCACAGCACTGAAGCTCCAGGTGGAGATCGTGAAACAGGCACATTCCAGGTCAGGAGCACGTTGTTTCCGTGGTGACCAGCGCTTCCGGAAGGCCTCTAGGCAGGGTGCTGAGTCCACCAGCGACGCTCCTTGGAAGGACAGAAAGCAGGCCGCTGACGGGAGCCGTGAGCCACGATATGGCCTGGGAAGCAGAGAACGCTGCTCTATAGGGCAGGAAGAAAGAGAAAGATGGACAGGCAGCCTAACAGGGTGGGAGTCCCCTATGTCTGGAGACCAGGCTGGGGCCCGCTACACTTCCAGCAGCTTCCAAATCTTCCCCCCTAGCCAGGCAGAAATGCCTGGCAGAAAACATTGTCCTTTTATGCTTAAACAAGCTCCAGCAGATTTCGGTACTAGCCACCAAACAAGGGTTGGTCTCCCCTTGGTGCAAAAACGTGAAGATAATTAATCAGAAAAGTCCATATTTGTTTCATTCCTAAGGCTGTCATTACCAGGTACAATAAGCAGAGGGAGGAAAAGAGCGTGTGTGATGCTCTCCTTCACTCCTTCCCATGCATTTAAACCTAATTCGGTTAATAGCACCAAAAAATAAATAAGTTAAATGAGTACTAGTTTCCCTCTCCCCACCCCCAGCCACAAACGTTCACAACGGCGCTCCTCAAAACGGGCTCCCCGGCCAGCATCAGCGGCGCCTGAGCACCTGTCAGAGACGCGAATTCCAGCCCAGCCTTATATCCAGGGTCGTGTCCAGCTTCGACAGCCCTAAGTGATTCTGAGGCACGAGAAAGTCGCGACCCTCAAGTTCACTAGTTACCAAATGCCCTCACATACATCACTCCCACAGCCACTCCACCCGCCCAAGTGAATGACTACTCTTCAGGTTGGGCCTCAGGAAGCGGAAGCTCAGGGCAAGGCGGCCTCGCCGGAAGTCATGTGACGGGAAGAGGCCCGCGGGGCAGCTCCCCCCCAACACACACACAGTTCATGGTCCCTGCCACCCTCCCATTTAGCTCTTCCTGGCGCGGCTCTACTCCCACACACCCCGGGAGACTTGGCCACCTTCTGGGGGCTCCCCAGCCCCGCAGGTGCCATGTTTCTGCTACCAATGAACCCAGACTTTCTGTTAGCCTCAAGGGATGCTCCCTGCTGGGCCCACTTATCATTCCCTTGGCATTCAAGCACTGTTTTTTTTTTCCTTTTTTTTTTTTTTTTTTTGGTGGGGGGAGGTTCTATAAAGAAAGAGACTGTCTTTTTTTTTTTTTTTTGGTAAAGATTTTATTTATTTGCGAGAGAGAGAGAGAGAGTACACACAAATAGGCAGAGAGGCAGGCAGAGGCAGTGAGAGAAGCAGGCTCCCCGCTGAGCAAGGAGCCCGATGTGGGGCTCTATCCCAGGACTCTGGGATCATGACCTGAGCCGAAGGCAGTGGCTTAACCAACTGAGCCACCCAGGCGAAGAGACTGTCTTCTTTACCTTTAATCCTTCCCTGACCTTGGGGGGGGTGGGTGTGGTTTGCCTAGTACATGGTTTTCTAACTGTCTTTCTAGCTCAGCTACAATTTTACAGTCTTAAATTGAAATTGTGATGTACTGTATGGTGACTAAAATAACATAAGAAAAAAGAAATTTTGGAACTGTGAGTTTCACATCTATAGACAAGCCGGACATCCTTTCCCAATAAAGCAAGTTTTCTCTCTTTAGCATTGAATTGTGGCAGCCAAGCAGCTTCTTTGAAGGAGTTCACACTTCAGCAGTAAGCAGTCGTTTATTCCTCCTCGTGAATGTTGGACTTGAGAGTCAACAGGAACCTCCCCGTGGTGATGGAGCCAGAGCCATCCACACTAGCGCTGTGCTGACCAAGAGATGAGAGAAAACGGACATGCTGCTTCCCTGATGCCAGGCCTTGTCAACACTGACCCCTACTGAGACCCGAGGACAGAAGCAGGGAGAGAGGAGGGCGCTGAGAATATGAGCAGGTGGGAAAAGCCCACACACCATCTCTCTCCCACCACCACCCCCTCCCAGGGTGTCAAGGGCGTAGACAATCTCCAGTCCCTTTTCAACATCCCCAGAACCACCCAACAGGGTCCCCCTAACAGTAGTGTCTCCCCTACTTACAGACTGTCTGCTTCCGGCCTTCACTCTTATCCTGACCAGGACACCCACGTGGCAGAGCCTGGGCCCAGGCACCTGAGCGGACAGGGTCAGGAGTCTTGGGGGAAAAAACAGAATGACAAATACCAGGTCTTGCAGTGCATCTCCCTGAGAGAGATTTTCCAAGCCACCTCATCCCAGGGAGTGACTCAAAAGCAAGCAGATTCACAACTGAGCCAGAGTGGGGTTTACTGGATTGGTCCATACAATGAGCTACTTCAGCTCTGGGAGAGCTTATATATAGCAAAGTTGAAGTTCATTTGACCTCCTCCAAGTGGTAGAGTCTCGGGCCTCTAATAACCTGACCCAGGGAAGCTGCAGAAGCTCTGAATCACCAGCTGCTGGGCGGGACTCTCCTTGTCCCCAGGTAATGCTGCACAGACCAACCAGGGAGGGAGAAAGGGGATATCTTGCAAGTGAAGAAAGTATGAGCTTTTGTTCTCTTACCAGAAATGAGGAGAGAATGGGGGAACATAGAAGGAAGCCACCATTTATCCAAAACAAAGAGACCAACAATAAATAACATAATAATGGCCCTAACTCTGTGTAAGCACAGAATGGGAAAATAATAACATCTGTGTATAAACACCTTTTGTGTGCCATGCATTGTGCTAAATGATTTCCATACGTGGTCTTGTTTAATATGGTGCCCTGCAAGGTAAGAGTTTTTACTCCCACTTTGCAGATGAGAAAACCAAGGCTCAAAGATATCTCAGTCCTGCTGCATGTTGCCAACTGCTGCTGTGGGCTTTCCCCTGGACACCTTTGCTCCTTCCTGGTCAGTCTCCTCCTCCTTAAGGTCAGTAGTCCCCAGTTCTAGTTGGCTGCACTCCCAGAGAAAAGCCTCCTCTGTGAACCTGTCTAGCTATGGTCCTGGGCCTCTCCCTCTCTCTCACCTGCTACATCTGGTGTGTGGCCAAGTTCCAGCCGCTGAATCCCACCCAGGTCTCTGATGACTTCATTGCTCCTGCAGAACATACTTCCCTTCTGTGGTCTCACTGACTTCTTGTGGCTCTCAGGGGAGTGGTAGAGCAAAGGCCTCCCAGGCCTGCCCCATGGCCCCCACGCCCCACTCAGTTTCTACCATTCACCCACAGGCCCTGTGACTACAAAGTTCTCCTGGCCCCTGCCCAAGCCAGCCTCTTCCCTCCTGTCCTGAGCTAACTACTCAAGCCTTTCCTGACTCACTCAGACTGAGCCAAAGTGCCCTCCTCTGTGTAACCCTGACCCCCTCACACATCTGTCAGAGTATTTAATGTATGCACAGGCCTTGCCCCTGTGCTTGTCTGTTTCTGCTAAGACCGAGGTCACTGAGGGCAAGGCCTACATCTTAATGACCATGGCATCCAGCAGCTGATGGAGCCTGGCGGGTTGCAGGCATGACGAGCTGAATGAACCAATGATCAGCCGCCCCCAGTGCAGATTCCTTAATGGCGGAAGGTGGGCCTGTCAGTGCCCTCCGGCCAGAGACCCCCAGGCACCCTCCTGTGGTTGAACTAAGTTGAGCGCAGTAACTCCTTGAAACAAAGGCAAGCACCACCTTGGGGAACTACAAGGCATCTCATGGAGAGGGTGTTAAAAAGGAATTGGAGAGGGGCGCGTGGGTGGGTGGCTCAGATGGTTAAGCATCTGCCTTCAGCTCAGGTCATGCATAATCTCCAGGTCCTGGGATTGAGCCCTACATTGGACTCCTAGCTCAAGGGGAGTCTGTTTCTCCTCTCCCTCTGCCTCTCCCCCTGCTTGTGTGCTCTCTTGCTCTCTCTCTAATGAATAAGTAAAATATTTTAGAAAAAATTTATCACTTACACAACCATGCTGTTTCCATTGGTTGACATTATAATAAATAGATCATGTACATGTAATACATTTGAATTTTTAAAAAAGGATTTGGAGGATTTGGCTGTTTTCTGATTTGACAGAGGGCTCAGCAAAGCAGACTTTGCTCTGGACAGGAAGATGGGAGGAAGCAGGGGTAATTCTATGACTATTTTCCTAAATCTTATTTGAAAGATGAGGGGAAGGAAGCAGGGCTAAGTGTGCAAGTGGGAGGGAGGCAGAGGTCACTCACATCAGCAGGACATGGGGAAGCTGATCAATCTTGTGGCTTAACAACATTCTTGTTTCTGAGGTCAAACATGACAGAGGGATCTTGTTTTGGCCTTAAGCCCTTAAACATGGGGTCTGATTATCTGGGCCTCGTGACATGGTTGATGTCCAACAGGAGCTGTGGGTGCCAGGCCAGCGCCCCGCCATCAGGGACTGCTCTTTTCTCTCTCAGCCTTGTGCCAGCCAATACCACAACCAAGGGGCCTAGCAAAGCCACAGGGGCTGGAGGCTTAGCCCAGTTCTGTGCTTCTCATTTGAGCCTTGGATTCCAACCCAGAATTCACAGGGCTGGGAGCACAAGTGGCTTCGTCTCCCCCCTGCATCTCTGCCTCCCATGGTGGGAAGCCTCATTCTTGGCTCTCCACAGCCCCTGGGGCTTCCCTGTCCACAGCTGTCAAGTATAATCTCTCCCTTTCGGAGGTGCTCGCTGCTCCCGCTGCCCACTGACTCGCTCTGAGCTTCCTTTAACCTGTGCTGTCCTGACCTTCATCCCAGCTTCTTTTCAGGCATCAGTTCTCTGGTCCTTTGGGGAGTCCACTCAAGATGGGTCTGATGGAGGAGCAGGGGAGGAGGATACAGACTGCAGCAGGAGGAGCGGAAGGAGAAGGGAGACTTCGTGAGCCCAAAGTGTTGTCTCCAAAATGATCAGACCCTCAGTGCTGCCAAGTTCAACTTCCTCTTAGCAGATCCTTCAGCCTCATTTTGCTAGAACACTCTGTCTCTCCCTATACCTTGGATTTCATGACCAGCTGCACCCTGTATCAAGAAGACAAATAGAGGGAAGAAGAACTAGGATGACTAGACTTTACTTTTTGTACACTGATTAATAAACATAAAATCTCCCTTGTTCATTCCACATACGTCTCTCAATTACCAAACGCTTAAAATCTGAGAATTCCACGTTGCATATCATCACCTTTGTACTGTTTCAAGGACATCTCCCCTATGTTATTTGGGCCCTCACAACTCAACTGTAAGACCCTGAAAGGAGAAATGGCACCCCATCCTATTTTCGTCCCCCCAATTATACAGTGGTCCTCCAAGGAGAGGGACTGTGCTCCACTTCTGTGGTCACTGCCTCCCAAACCAGCTGTCTGGATTTGGATTCCCATCATCCTGGTTGGCTCACCGCAATCTGGTCACACCCATTTGAAGCACTCACTCTCTTTTTTTTTTTTTTTAATATTTTATTTATTTGTCAGAGAGAGAGAGCGAGCACAGGCAGACAGAGTGTCAGGCAGAGGGAGAAGCAGGCTCCCTGCCGAGCAAGGAGCCTGATGTGGGACTCGATCCCAGGACGCTGGGATCATGACCTGAGCTGAAGGCAGCCGCTTAACCAACTGAGCCACCCAGGCGTCCCAGCACTCACTCTCTTCATGAGCTTCTCATCCACAGGCCCCAGCAATGGGTCCAAAAGGCATTTCAACATCTGAGTTTCACCCAGCTAACCCCAGGTGAGAAAGGGGCTACAGGGAACAACCTCCACTTAATGGTGCAGGGCTTTCCCTTTCCTCCCATGGAGGGAAGGAAGCCAAGCAGGAAATGCCAGCTGAGGTCCCCTCTCCACCCAGGGCTAAATGGGAGCTCCATGGTCTCTGAGCATCTTTACGATGTGCACATGGAATAAAATGTTCTTTCCTGGGCTCCATTCAGTACAGCTGGTTCAAAGATTTTACTTATTTTGAGAGGGAAGGGGCACGAGCAGAGGGAGAGAATTTCAAGTAGAATCCACACTGAGTGTGGAGCCAGATACAGACTCGATCTCACAACCTTGAGATCATGACCGGAGCTGAAATCAAGAGTCAGATGCCTAACCTACTGAGCCACCTAGGTGCCCCCAGAACAGCTGGTTCAAATGAGAAATGCCACAACTTCTGCCTGTAAATGCAAGCTGGCTTTATGGGTGTGTGCTCGGGCTGATGGGGCAAGGAAAGGGGGAGTTTCTGAGGACTCTGTTTCCCTGGTATGTGGGTGGGGACTTCAGATTCCCGTGTCCTCCATTCCCACAGCATCTGCTCTCTGAATTTTTAATTATGTTCAATGTAGCACTGTTATGAACCAAATGCCCCCCAAATTTTTACTGCTTCTTAGCCAGTGTACGGATTGGGAGGGGGACCAAAGAAAATAACTGTAACGTCCTCTGGGCCAGACCTTCCTATAGTGGGGTGACTTTGTTTACCGTACAGTAGCTGGCACCTGGCTAGGAAAGCAGATGCCCACCTTGCATTTTTTTATGGCCCCATGTGGCTGAAGTGCCATCATATTCAAGATCTTAGCTCTACAAGGTCAAGGGGAAATGCACCAGGATATACATTTGAGCAGAGGCAGCTGAGGTAGGGCTGATTCTAGCATCAGGTCTGCTGTCTCTTCATCTACACTTATTCTAAGTGTGAAAATGCTGTAAGAAATATCCAAACTCGGAAATCACACAAATGAGGGGAGATTATTTGCATTGCAAAAATATTTATTTTTTTGAAGGATGTTCTTAAGTGAGAAACACTTTGTATGCTTTTTAGTTGCATGTTTCCAAGATATTACTCACTTGTCAAAATAAAATTCACAAAGGTAGAGAAACTGAAAACTAAATTAAGACTAAAACATTAAATATTTAAAAATATAACAACAATAAAAAAAAATAGAACTGAACATGAGTTAAACATACCAAAGAAGAAATTTCTAAGGTCAAAAGAATAGAAGAAGTGGATATATCTCAGTAAAAATATATCTAGTAAAAATGAAATACATATAGTTAATCTTTAATAGCTAAAACAGATAACAGGCTGATAAAAAAATACGACAAATGCAGTTTAAAAAGGAAGAATTATAAATCAACACAAATGGAAAATATTCAAGTCCATTTGGGAATCAAATAAATACATAAATTCTTTTTGGCATAAAAATTGAGCATAGAAGGGGTGCCTGGGTGGCTCAGTGGGTTAAGCCTCTGCCTTTGGCTCAGGTCATGATCCCAGGGTCCTGGGATCAAGCCCTGCATCAGGCTCTCTGCTCATCAGGGAGCCTGCTTCCTCCTCTGTCTCTCTGTCTGCCTCTCTGCCTACCTGTGATCTCTGTCAAATAAATAAATAAAGTCTTTTAAAAAAAAATTGAGCATAGAATGCCCAGTGATGAGGCACCTGGCTGGTCCAGTAGGCTGAGCGTCTGACTCTTGATATCAGACCAGGTTACGATCTCAGGGTGGTGAGATGGAGCCCCACAAGGGACTCCATGATCAGCAGGGAGTCTACTTGAGATTCTCTCTTTCCCTCTCCCTCTGCCCCTCTCCCCACGGCATGCTTGCTCTCCCTCTCTCTCTCTCTTTTTTAAGATTTTATTTATTTATTTATTTATTTGTCAGAGAGAGAGCCCACAAGCAGGCATAGTGGCAGGCAGAGAGAGAAGCAGGCTCCCTGCTGAGCAAGGGGCCCAATGAAAGACTCTGATCCCAGGACCCTGGGATCATGACCTGAGCTGAAGGCAGCAGCTTAACCGACTGAGCCACCCAGGCATCCTTCTCTCTCTCTCTCTCTCTCTCTCTCTCTGAATAAATAAAATAAAATCTTATAAATAAGTAATAAATAAAATGCCCAGTGTTGATGAAGATGTGGTGAGATGGGCAATATAATATATTCCTGATAGAAGCATAAGCTAATGCAACTGTCTTGAAAAGCCATTGGAGAAATATGCATGCATGTGTCTATATTTGTCTTTAGCCTTTTCTTTAGCTTTGGAAGAAAGTGACTTTTGCAATTCTACATACATATATAATGTACTATTATATATTAATATGTACTGTGTATCTATTATACTTCTATATATGATGTGCTACATTATATATATGTATGTATGTATGTGTGTGTATATATATATATATATATGGAACATGGAGCATTTTGTATATACAATGTATCATAAAAGATTCACATTTTGCCGAAGCTAAAGAGGGAAGTTAAAATGGAGAAAAGAGCAAGACCAAAGGCTGCTCCTTGATACCACATAAATTGACACTTGTGTCTTCTACCAAGAGCAATCTGGCTTTTCCTCCATCTGTGTCTCTTGCAGAGGCTGGAGATGGCTTCAAGCTAATTCTTTCCTACAACAATTGGCCAATAGCCTTCCCAGTGGTTCTCAGATGTAAGCCTACATCAGAATCACCTGGAGGACCAATCAAAACATGCATCACTGGGCTCCACTCCCCAGAGCTTCTGCTTTGACAGGCCTGGCAGAGGGGGATAATTCTAGAATCTGCATTCCTCACGGGTTCCCAGACCATACTTCGGAGGCACGGACCTGTAGTCCAGGTTCCATCTCGGAGCCCCACCTGAGGAGCCTCCTTGCTCCTACGCAGCTGGTAGAGCATTGTTGTACAACTCCGAATTAGGGATGGAGTGAGGACTTGCATCTGATCCCAGAGTCCAGTGTTATACACCTACTGCTCAGACAGAAACTGCCTTGTTTCCTCTCAGCACACACGCCTCTTCTTTAACTATGAAACTGTCAGCCCCTGCGGTAAAGGAACCCGTCGCCCTAGCCAACTGAATGCCTTCATCCCTTCAGTTTTCTCCCCTGCCCACAGCGTATATGCTCGGAAGCGGTCCTTGGAGCGCCCTCTAGAGGGCGCAAAACTCTGCTGACTTCCCAGCTCCACCACTTTCTAGCTGTAACACCTGGGATGCATTCCTTCACCAGCATAAGCTTCAGGATCTTCATCAGCTAATGGGCACAGGAACACCGTCGCAACGATTAAATCAGCACTCAGCACAAGCAACTCATTATCATTTTTATTCACTGTCCAATCTCACCTGCAGCCTTCAGTTTCTCTAGTTACTAACCCAATCAGTCCTGTTTATTTTCCTTTGAACGATGTCCCTTTGCTTCCATACTGCAAAATCCTTTTTTTAATGGTTTTAATGAAGTAATACCTGTTTATTTTTCTAAGTCATCCATTGTGAAGTATAAAAGGGGCAACTCCCCATCCGTCTCTACCCCAGTCCTCTGAGGTAACTACTGCTAACACTTGGGTGTGCACCTTTGGCATTCTTTACATACAAACACACCAACATATTAATACGTATATATGTTCTATATACCTATATGTCTGCAAGAATGAGGAGGGCCAATATTTTCCCGCAACTTTTTCCTTGTCCCATTTTATGCTGAAAATTGCATTCAGGGGACTTCAGGTTTCCATTCCAACATGTGAAGAGCTTGGAAGTTTTCACTCCCACACTCACAACATGAAAAAAAAGTGAACCAACTGAAAACCAGTGATGTTTCTGAGACCCATTAGGCAATTGAGATCACAGGGCAAAACATCACCCCAAAATCTGGAGAGACAGACAAATCCAGAGAGTCACAGCTAAGTGACAAGGTAAGAAAGCTTACCTTGAGCCAAAGCTGCTGCAGCCATAAACTGGTAGGAACATCTCAGTGAAAACTCTGATGAACTCGTGAAGGTTGAGTGTGAACAAAGGGGAGAGTGAGAAGCTCCTAGGGACTGTAGGCTTCGGGGGGCCTATGTTTTGTGGGCTTTACATTATCACTATGAAGAGATGAGAAAGATCCTACTATTTGGGCAGCAGGGGTAAGGAAAGGTCACTATTTTTTTTTTTTTTTTTTGTCAGAGAGAGAGGGAGAGAGAGCAAGCGAGCACAGTCAGACAGAGTGGCAGGCAAAGGCAGAGGGAGAAGCAGGCTCCCCGCTGAGCAAGGAGCCCGATGTGGGACTCGATCCCAGGACGCTGGGATCATGACCTGAGCCGAAGGCAGCCGCTTAACCAACTGAGCCACCCAGGCGTCCCAAGGTCACTATTTTTAAATAACCCAAAGGAGCTCTATAACAAAAGCCTACTCTCCAGGAAAGAAGCCCAGAGCCCTACCCATCTCCAGCCCCTCTGGCCTCACTGTCTCACCTAAGGAGGGTGAAAAGCTAAGAAACATTTGTGAAGGTCACAGGCCAACTAAAGGACTGAAACTCACTCCTGACATTGTAGAACACTTCCCTATCACACCAGCAGGGCTCCAGTATTACCCAGTGGTGGATTGGTGGATTACAAGTGAAAGAGCTTAAGGCAACAATTCTACTGGGAGTCTCTGGGGAGAGCCAAAGACAACAAGGAAGACAAAAACAAGGAATCTGAAAGAGGAATTTTAAGCCTCTTTAAGTGATAGCAACCATTAAACAACCCAATTCCTAGCAAGATCAACATAAAAGCTTCATACCAAGGCCTGTTTAGATTAGTTCCTATTACCTGACATATCATGTCTGGATTTTAAACAAAAATTACAAGGCATGCTAAAAG
>PISX010036784.1:0-11641 GCA_004024625.1 Mellivora capensis | reverse complement strand
TATATTTTTATTTTTATTCTTGGCAGAGCAAATGTGGATTTTAAAATTTATTTATTTCAGTGACATATTCATGCCTTAGACCTTCCAATCAGAACCTTTTTATTTATTTATTTAAATTTACAGATTACTTTGTGGAAAGGAACCAGTGATCTGCTTCTTAGCCTATGGAGATGTTTATTTGTAGTCTAAAAATGAAATATTTAGAGGCATCTGCCTGGCTCAGTTGGAAGGGCATGAGATTCTTGATCTCTGGGTTGTGAGTTTGAGCTCCATGTTGGGTGTAGAGAGTACTAAAAAAAATAAATAAAAACTTAAAAAAATTGAATATTTAGAAATTGGTAATCTCTTGTGGCTAGTGTTATTTGGGCTGAATTATGTCAAGACATTTCCCACAATTTTTATGCATGTAGACCATGTGAAGTATTAGTAGTCACTTGAAAATGAAGTTAGTGGTTGGTTATCAAACAAGTTTGTACAAAAGTATTCTAAAATAGGAAATACCATAGTATTAAAGGTTAGGGCTAGGTTGAAGACAGTGTCTTGTAGCCGAATAAAGACACAGCTTTTTTAGTCTATTCTTTTGGCTGAGAAGCTAGGACACTATTTTTAGGTAAGGCTGTAGTTTTGGGGCATCATTAAGTACCTCAGTATCAGGTGGCAAACTTTTGACTTTTGCCACTGTCAGGAAGATTTTTCATTTTTTTTTTTTTTTAAGATTTTTATTTATTTATTTGACAGAGAGAGATCACAGTAGACAGAGAGGCAGGCAGAGAGAGAGAGAGAGAGAGGGAAGCAGGCTCCCTGCCGAGCAGAGAGCCCGATGCGGAACTTGATCCCAGGACCCTGAGATCATGACCTGAGCCGAAGGCAGTGGCTTAACCCACTGAGCCACCCAGGCGCCCGATTTTTCATTTTCTAACATCAAAATTACTCAGTCCACATTGTAAAATCAGTACATTTATGGACTGTCCAGTTTTTATTGAGGAGGGGAGTGATGCCAAAACAACAGGAGAGATCATTCCTACTTGCAGAGGGCCTTGTGTAGTTTAAAAATACATAGCATATTCAGGAAAGGCTAAGAATATTGCAGAGGGATCTACAAATAAGTAGACCAGATCTTTTTTTTTTTTTTTTTTAAGATTTTATTTATTTATTTGATATAGAGAGCAAGAGAGCACAAACAGGGGGAGCAACAGAGGGAGAGGGAAAAGCAGGCTCCCACTGAGCAGGGAGCCTGATGCAGGGCTCCATCCCAAGACCCTGGGATTATGACCTGAGCGGAAAGTACACGCTTAACCAACTGAGCTACCCAGGTGCCCCAGTAGACCAGGTCTTATACATGCATTTTTATTCCCTGTTTATGAGGTAGTCTTGGTATTAATATTCAACAAAAGTTAGTTTATAATTGTCAGACTGCATTTAAGATTCAAATACTGGCTCACACAAGAAGTACGGTTCTTTGCCTGTTACTTCAGATGCATAGAGGATTTTGGGTCAAGTATATCAACTTGTTGATAAACAAGATAGGGTGAGGAGCTGCTTAAAAATTATAAGCAAATTGTTATGGTTATTTTCATAAACTTAGATAAGTGTACACTCAAATATAATTTGATTTCTAAGTAACAATTTGAAATGTTTTCTGGGAAAGAACTATGTTATGTGTGGAGAATGTGGCCACACCAGCTTACAGTTCGTTTAAATTGATGGGTGTAGTCAGGATTTATGTAGCATTGGCTAGAAGCAACATAAAACATAGTGAACCACTTCAGGAATGGCTGAGATAATACTTTTGAGTAATCCTGAATTCAACAGAGTTGTTAATATTCCTCTTTTAAAAATAATACTGTAGATGTAACATGAAGACTTTTATATATATTAAATATATAAGTATGTATAATATAATTTTTAAAAGCTATCAATTGTCTAAAACAAATTGAAAGTTTTTCAACATACTGCCAGATGGTCATACCAACTTGTTTACTTGTCTAAATTATACTGGGTCATTTTCTCTAAGAGCAGGAAGTTGTCTGGTAAAACCAGAGTTTGTATATTCATCTTGCTTTTGAGCCAAAATCCCCTGATTCATCATTAGATCTTCAGAGAATGCATGGCATATTTTTTGACTGAACCATTCTGAAGTGTGAATGTTTGTGATTTTTTGTTATTTCTGTGCCATATTTTAGGTGTTCTCAGCACATCTGAATTTGCCTTTTTGCTTTCTTCTGTGGAAATTCTCCTTGCGGTGAAAATATTCCTGTAAGGCGAGCTTCCTGTCACTAGGCAATATGTATAATTAATATAGTTTTAAACAATTTTTTTAATTTTTAAAGATTTTATTTACTTATTTGAGAGAGAGCGAGAGAGATCACAGAGGGAGAGACGGAAGGGGAAGCCAACTCCCCGCTGAGCAGGGAGCCCAACGCAGGACTTGATCTCAGGATTCCAAGATCCTGACCTGACCTGAGCTGAAGGTAGACACTCAACCGACTGAGCCACCCAGGAGCCCCTTAAACAGTTGTGTGTGTGTGTGTGTGTGTGTGTGTGTTTAAGATTTTATTTATTTGACAGAGATTAGAAATAGGCAGAGGCAGGCAGAGAGAGAGGGGAAAGCAGGCTCCCTGCTGAGCAGAGAGCCTGATGTGGGACTCGATCCCAGAACCCTGAGATCATGACCTAAGCCGAAGGCAAGAGGCTTAACCCACTGAGCCACCCAGGTGCCCCTAAACAGTTGTTTTTAATACAAAAACTGATGTATGCTATGGTAAACAAAATTGAACAGTACTTAAGTACATAAAGTTAAAAAGATTTATTTATTATTTTTAAAGATTTTATTTATTTATTTGAGAGAGAGTGAGGGAGAGAGCATAAGGAGAGGGAGCGGCAGGCAGAGGGAGAGAGAGAATGGACATCCTGCTGAGCAGAGAACCCAGTGCGTGACTGGATCCCAGGATCCTGGGATCCTGACCTGAGCTGAAGGCAGTGCTTAACTGGCTGAGCCACCCAGGTATCCAGTAAAAAAAGATGAAAAAAATAAGGCTTTGTTCTCCTTTCCCCATTTTAAGTTGTGTTCCTCTGAGCTGACCATTAGAAAACAGTTGGTGTCGTTTGGCTTCTGGGGGGCCTCTCTGTTGTGGTGTACACTAGTATTAGTGAAAGCAGAGGGAGAAGTCAGGGAAGGCCTGGGCAGTGAACTAGTTCAGATGTCATGCAGGGTCTATTCTGCTCCTATTTCCTATGATGTTAAGTAATATTGATAATCTTAAACTACCATCAGTTTAAGATAACTGTAATTGAGGGGCGCCTGGGTGGCTCAGTGGTTAAAACCTCTGCCTTTGACTCAGGTCATGGTCCCAGGGTCCTGGGATCGAGCCCTGCATCGGGCTCTCTGCTCAGCGGGGAGCCTGCTTCCCCCTCTCTCTCTGCCTGCCTCTGCCTGCTTGTGATCTCTGTCTGTCAAATAAAATCTTAAAAAAAAAAAGATAACTGTAATTGAATTTTAGTGAAACAGTTAATTCCATTGTCAGCTTGGTACAGGTTTGATTTGATATTTTAAGGAAATAAATATTTGAGAACTGAATTCATATAATCTTAGGGCTGGGGGTAATGGTGGTAATTACTATCTGTAGAATTGTATGATAAACTGCACAATATGTTTACTATAGGCTTTTTATAACTCATTATCTCTCCTTTAATTCTCATAACAACCCTAAGAGAGTTGTTATTTCCATTTTGCAGAGGAGGAAATTTAGGCCAAATGTGAACTAGCTAACAAATGTCCTAAGACTGGTAAGTTGTGGTGCTAGGGTTCTGCTCTTTCCATTGTAATGTATTCTGCTACTTTTGTCTGGTCTGTTTTATTTTCCACATGAGGAAATTTAGGCCTGCAGAAGTCAAGTGACTTGCCCAAGGTCACGCAGCTAAGTAATAGCAACAATAAATCAAACTTCTATCTCTGGTCTCTTATCTCAGGACTTTTGGTCCTGCTGGCTATGCTACATTTTACTGAAATACTATGGACCAAAAGACCATATGCCGTGAATACTGGATACAAATGCTTCAGAATTGATACATCAGCAAAGGTGTTTTCTACTGTGTATTTAAAAGCTTCCTTTTCTCTCTTTCAGAAATTATAAAGAGCTCTGATGGGCTATTTGGGTGATCCCCAGTGCAGTGAACTGCAGGTGAGTAAGGTTTAGGAGAGCTTTATTTAGAAAACGAGACCTTGGTAATGCCTGAGAAGGCAACAAGAGAGGCTTAATCTAGAGGGCGGTTCTGTCCAGAAAGAATAAGATGGAGGTGGGGGTGTGCGGGTGATGCTGAGCAGTAGTGAGATGGAGAAAACCTGAGGATGCTGGTCCCGATGGATGGAACTGGCCACTCCTGGAACAGACGGGATGATGATGAACATCCTCTGAAGAGACCGCTTGCCGCTTTCTCAGAGTTTGTTTGGAGAGAAGTGAGGGTAGGTTAATCTTCCACTCATGTTCTGAATGAGTAACCTCATAGGGGCTCATCCTATCTGCTATGATTGGAGCTCGAGAGGCCCTTCAGTTTTTTGTGTCAACATTCTGGAGTGGTAATCACCCTGTGCTCTGATGGACTTGGTTAAGTATGAATGGTTTGTTTACCCTGGTATCTGCTGTGTATGTATTGTCATGAATGATTGTATATATCTGCATTTTTGATACTGAGTCTAGATACTGAGAACACAGCAATATAAACACAAGGTTAAACTTTTTTCCTAATGGTTATATTTATTAGTCCTTCAAATTATTTATCTTTTGCTGAAATGCCCTTCTATGAAAAGCAATTTAGTCTCTATTATTTCTGATTCACAGTAACTGATTTTTTTGGTCCATTATTGTATCTTGGTCTTTCATTATTCAACTTAGACAATGATGATACTACAGAAAAAACAATGAGAAGACTGCTTTAATATTATCCTTGTGGGACATCAGTGCTAAAAATTATGTTTTGATATGTTTTAATATTTAATAAAATGACTTGCCGTCCTGGCTTACGGACTCTGGCTGCATGAGACTCATGAGACATGGCCAGCTGCTTTTTACCCAACTGCTTTGTAGTTAAAGTAACTTTTCTTTTTCTTTTTTCTTTTTAACTGTACCTTGGTCTCCTGGCCCTTAGTTCTTTGATTTGTGTGTGATTCCATACTGCTTTTTAATTCTGGTATAGTCCACTACTCAGCAGGTTGGCTTTGAGAATCCCAGAAACCTTAATGTGACAGTACTATATACTTTCAGGGTTTATAATTGAATTTGGGCCTGGCTAATTGCTGATTGCTAAAGTAACACACAGTTGTAGGCATTCTTTGTTTTAGAGTTTATGTTTGCTTTGCATGCTTTGGGAGTTCAAAACAGTTGAGGTGGTTTGTTGGCCTTGGAAAGCTGGGGTCTGAGGGTGTCATAAAGAGGTCGTTGTGATAAGGAATGCATGAGAGTTCTCAGTTAAGGCCAAAATGAGCTGTAAAAGGGTGGGGTGAACCTCTTCTTGAGACTCTTGAGGCTCTCTCATGGAGCCCCCCTGTTTCCTCAATATGGTAGAACTTTCTTTTTTAAAAGTTCAGAAGAATAGGGCACCTGGGTGACTCAGTTGGTTGGGCTACTGCCTTCAGGTCAGGTCATGATCCTGGAGTCTGGGGATTGAGTCCCGCATCAGGCCCCCTGCTCAGCAAGGGTCTGCTTCTCTCCCTCTGACCTTCCCCCTCTCATGCTTGCTCTCTCTCATTCTCTCTCTCTCTCTCTCAAATAAATAAATAAATAAATAAAATCTTTTAAAAAAATTTCAGAAGAATAGCTATTAAATAAATTATTAAAATATTTAGATTATTACCCTAAAATAGTTGATTTTTTGTTTTGATTTCCATTAAAATACATAGTTTTATATGTAAGCATATGTATATGTATGTATGTGTATACATGTATATTTTTTACTCATGTTTAATTATGGTACATGTAATTTGAATTTTTTCTACTTACTAGATCATGGAACATTTCCATGTTATAGGTGCCACAATTTTAATTTATATGCTTACTTTTTTTTTAAAAAGATTTATTTGTTTGAGAGACAGTGTGTGCACACATGTAGGCAAGGGGAAGGGCAGAGGAGGAGGGAGAGGAGCAGACTCCCATTCATGTGGAGCCTGACCTGGGGCTCAATCTCACAGCCCGGAGTCATGAGCCAAAATGCTTAATTGACTGAGCCACCCAGGTGCTCCTGTATGAAAGGCTGCAAAATATTTCATCAAGTCATGCTCCCATAATTTACCTAATTCTTTCAATGTTAGGTATTTATGTTGCTCCCTGGTTTTCACTTAATACTTTACATTATTGTAGATACTACTGGTTTTATTTTTTTGACTAATTATATTTCTAGGGTACATCTCTGAGTGTATTGTGTTAAATGGGATAACTGTTTTTATGGCTTTTTGTGTATGTTGCCAAACAGCTTTTCAAGAATGTTGTACCAGTTTTTACTTCTACAGGTACATGGATATACCTGTTTTACCATAGCTGGACAGAAATACAGTTTTTCCTAAAAAGTTTTTGCTCATTTAGTAGTGTAAAGTGGCATTGCATTTCTTTGTTCTGTAATGTTGAATTTTACTTTGAGTCTTTTTGTGGTGCATTGTTTGTGCATATCCTCTGTTGTTTTATGCAGTACAGTGTTGATGTGAGCTTTGGATGGTAAGGCAAGTGTAGCCAGCTAATAAACCAGTGATTATTAAAAAGATAACCAGAACACATTCAGTGGAAACGTTCAAAGAGGTCTAGATGGTAAATGATCTTGGAGATAGTGGTTGAAAGGGAACAGATGGGTTATTCTCACATTCAGTTCAGCAAATGTTTATTGGGCATCCTGTGTGGCGTCCTCTGAGTGCATCCAAGTTATCATTGCGGTGTGTACCTGGTTGGAGGAGGAAGCTACTTGAGAATGCTTGAGGGCCGGCTGAGATACCTCAGTTGGGAGAGGGTTAGACTGGAGAATGCTTGAGACTTGACTGGTGGGGACTCTACTCTGGCTGCTGAAGGCCCTTTGTGACTGCTTGGAGGGTTTATCACGGCCTGGAACATCTTTAACTCATTAATTGCAGGCCACTGTGCCTTTGCACAGTCTTTGAGAAGCTCTGTTCTGAGGAATATAAAGATGAATAAGACGTATTTCCTACTGACAAGGAACGAATTATCTAGTAGGGAGTTTAAAGGCACCAGAAAATGAAAGGACTAATAGGTGCTATAAAAGAAGTTCAGCCCTAGTGCTTAGTGGTTAAGTAGAGGGTGTTATACTGCCCCCTTGGGGAAATCAGGAAACACTTCAACCGAAGAAGTGGTATTTAAATGGCATCACCATGAAGATGAGAAGCAGAGGGAAGAAGAGGGTATTCTGGAGAGAAAGAGAGCTTGAGCAGAGGTGGGGGACTGGTGTTGGAAATGAGGTTGACCTCAGGAAACTGCATGTCCAGACCACTTGGACCCTGGGATGCATAAAAGTTGAGACTGCTAAGACGTTGGGACTGAGTTTTGGAGGGTCTTAAGTGCCAGACTGAGGATGAGTAGGATGGATTGGCAGTGAGAAGAAATAGAGAGGGTTTTTTTTGTTTGTTTTTTAAAGATTTTACTTATTTGAGAGAGAGAGAGGGAGCGAGAGCGCGAGAGAGCATGAGAGAGGGGAGGGTCAGAGGGAGAAGCAGACTTAACAGCTGAGTGGGGAGCCTGATGTGGGGCTTGATCCTGGGACTCCTGGGACTCCGGGATCATGACCCGAGGCAAAGGCAGACGCTTAACTGACTGAGCCATCCAGGCGCCCAAGAGAGGGACTTTAGTTGTGTTCATGGTAATAGTCCAAGTGAGGGGTGATGAGGGCCTGAATGAATCTGTGGCCTTGAGGATAAAAAGGAGGTAGTGCATTCAGAAGATATTTTGGAGGCTGAAAAGAGAGATGTGGTGACTGATTAGGTAGGAGGGGAAGGGAACAGTCAGTTCCATGTCTCAAGTCAG
This sequence comes from Mellivora capensis, assembly GCA_004024625.1. Classification (NCBI taxonomy): domain Eukaryota; kingdom Metazoa; phylum Chordata; class Mammalia; order Carnivora; family Mustelidae; genus Mellivora; species Mellivora capensis. The sequence continues at coordinate 3,626 of PISX010036784.1, read as the reverse complement.
AGGTGATGGTGAGGTTTTCATGCTCGGGCGGCTGGCAGAATTAGGCATCAGGAACAGGGAAGTCAGGAGGAAGAACAGGTCTTAGGGGTTTGGAATAGAGGAAAGATGAATTTGGTTTTGTTTGTTGAGTCCAGGGAGTAAGGAGAAAGCTGAAATCAGAATTTTAATCTTAGAAGGAACAGAGGAGGAAGTTTGGGGCCCAGAGGTACTGGAGGAACCAGTGAGGTCTCATACTTAGTAAAGCCAAGCACGAATGAAGCTTCCTGATTCCCAGTCTGGCATTCTCTTCCCTGCTTCTCACTGCAAAGTGCCGAAGGTTCTCGTGTGGGATGTTTTCCTCATACCGGGATGTGTTCAGTAGAAAGCTGGAAGTGGCAGAGTTTATGTTGCAGAATGAGGACTTTATCTTTTAATTAGAAAAAATGTTTAAAAAGCTTTTATGTGTCTGAGAGAGACAGTGAGAGAGAGCATAAGGGACAGGGAGGAACAGAGGGAGTGGGGGACATGGGAGTGGGGGATGTGGGCTCCTGGCTAAGCGCAGAGCCCCACGTGGGGCTCAGGGATCATGACCTGAGCCAAAGACAGACGTTTAACTGACTGAGCCACCCAGGCGCCCCTTAGTTAAAATTTTTTGTTATTTTATTACGGAACCTTTCAAAGGTTCCACACGAAGTGGAAAAAGAGTATAATCAGTCCCGCTGTACCCATTGCCCAACTTTAACAGTTGCTTGTGTTACGTCATCTGTTTCTTCCCTCCCCATCAGTTACTTTTTTTTTTTTAAGATTTTATTTATTTATTTGATAGAGAGATCACAAGTAGGCAGAGAGGCAGGCAGAGAGAGAGGGAAGCAGGCTCCCTGCTGAGCAGAGAGCCTGATGCGGGGCTCGATCCCAGGACCCTGAGATCATGACCGGAGCCAAAGGCAGAGGCTTAACTCACCGAGCCACCCAACCCCCCCACCCCATCAGTTACTTTAAAGTAAATGGGAAGATGAAACGTATTGGTGACCTTGAACTTGGTGCATTTGCAGGTAGGGAGAATTTGAATAGTTTAGTAGGGTATGTTTTGAGCTATGTGGGTATGGTCTAGAGGGAAGAGAAGTAGGATTAACTTCCAGAATTCTGTTCTGCCTCAGATTTTGTGTTTTTGGGCAAATCACTTAAGTCTTTTGACTCTCAGTTTGTCTGTGATATGGAGATAAATGATATCAGCTTTGCAGAATCACTTGAGATAAGATAGGTGTAAAAAAAAAAAAAAGAACCAAAACGCTCTATGAACTCTAAACTTTGAAGCTAAACTGATGCAGGTTTTAGTTGTCAATAATAACAAAAAGGTAGTGCTATTTAACTTTGGGATTCTGTGTTGCTGGCATAAAATTTATCTCATTCAACAAATTTTTATTTTTCAGCACATACTTGTGTCAGGAACCTGGGGCTTCAACAGTGAACAAAACAGACAAAATCCCAGCTCCCATGGAGCTCATATTCTAGATTTGTGAGCTAATGCCTTTTTTTTTTTTTTTTTTTTTAATTTGACAGAGCGAGACACAGCGAGAGAGGGAACACAAGCAGGGAGTGGGAGAGGGAGAAGTAGGCTCCCCGCTGAGCAGGGAGCCCTATTCAGGGGCTCAATCCCAGGAGTCTGGGATCATGACCTGAGCCGAAGGCAGAGGCTTAACCCACTGAGCCACCCAGGTGCCCCAGTTGTAGTCTTTCATAGGAAAATATTTTTCCTCCTAACTTATCATAGGCTTGATATTATCACTTTTCTTGGTTTCTTTGGATACAAATGACTGCCTCAATGGAAAGAAGTTATTTTTCTGCTGACACTTGGGCAGAATCCCTTCTTCAATGAATCCCCTTCTTAGAATTCTCTTTTACCTTTTCTGCCACTTCCCCTCCCTTATCCCTGGGAAATTCTCTTCTCTGATCTCTCCTCTCCGTTCTTCCCAGTTCTCACCACTGTGCTCTCCTTACTAGTCTCATCAGCTCCCCTGTCCTGAGAGAGTCTCTGCTTTCTGTCTTTGCCTTCTCCTTCCTAGCCTGCCTCTAGCCACCTGCTCTCGACTTGCACCCATGTTTTGGCTTTTCTGAATTTATTTAGTGAGACTAATTTTCCACCTTTGGATCAGGCTCTGAGCTCTCAGTTCTTTAGTGGTGGGGCATACTGGGAAATGGGCAGTAAGGAGTCCTTAAGTTTGCATCTGGATTAGGATATGGGCCTCAGTGCTTATAAGGAGGGTATCAAGACCTCTGTGTTTGTTTTTTTGTAGAAATTTTGGCTAAACAGGCATAAAATTACCATGTTAGCCATACAGGTCAGTGGACGGAGGTACATTCACATTGTTGTGGGACTGTCCCCACCATCCGTCTCCAAAACTCTTTCATTGCCCCAAATTGAAACTCTGTACCCATTAAACAGCAACTCTCCATTTACCCCTCCCTCAAGCCCCTGGCAACCAGCATTCTACTTTATCTTGCAATGAATTTGGGTATTCTAGGTCCCTCATATAAGTACAGTCAGACATTGTCCTTTTGTGTCTGCCTCTTTTCACTTAGCATAATGTCTTCAAGGTTCACCTATATTGTAGCATATGTCAGCATTTCCTTGCTTTCTGAGGCTAAATATATATGCCATTTTATGTAAACAGCACATTTTTAATCCATTCATCTTTTTTTTTTTTAAGATTTTATTTATTTGAGAGAGAGAGAGAGCATGAGCAGGGGAGAGGGAGAAGCAGGCTCCCTGCTGAGCAGGGAGTCCCACACTGGGCTCAATCTCAGGACCCTGAGATCATGACCTGAGCGGAAGGCAGAAGCTTAATGGACTGAGCCACCCAGGCGCCCCTCCATTCATCTGTTAATAGACACTTGGGTTGCTTTCACCTTTTGGCTAATGTGAATAATGCTGCCATGAACATGGATATACAAGTATTTGTTTGAGTCCCTGCTTTGAGTTCTTTTGGGAATTAACCCAGAAGAGGAATTGCTGATTGCTGGGTCCTGTGGTAATTCTGTTTTTAATTTGTTGAGGAATCACCATACTGTTTTCCATAGTAGTAGCATCATTATATGTGCCACTAGCAATGTATTTCTCCACATCTTCACCAACACTTGTTATTTTCTGGGCTTTTTTTTTTTTTTTTTTTTTTTTTTTTTTTTTTTTTTTGAGAGGGAGAGTGCATGTGCGAGTGAGATGGTGGGCAGGGGTGGGGGAAGAGGGCTAGAGGGAGAGAGAATCTCAAGCAGGCTCCACCCAGAGTCTACCTTGGAGTTGATCTCACACCCTGAGATCATTTCCTGAGCTGAAACCAAGAGTTGGATGCTTAACTGACCTAACCACCCAGGTGCCCCTGGATTAGTTTGGGTTTTAGGTCACTTTTTTTAAGTTAAAGAAAACCATTAGTTTAATTTATTTTATGGAAATGTTTATGCGTATAGGAAAGTTGAAAGACTAGTATAATCAACACTCAGTTATTAGCATTTGCCATAATTTACTTTCTCTCAATAGAGTTGTTTTTTTTTTTTTTTTTTTTTTTCCCCAGAGCCAGTTGAAAGTTAGTGGCAGACACATGTTGGATGGTACTTCATTCATATGGGTTTGAATTGTGCAGGTCCGTTTATAC
>PISX010036782.1:0-11636 GCA_004024625.1 Mellivora capensis | reverse complement strand
CAATGGACGAATGGATAAGGAAGATGTGGTCCATATACACTATGGAGTATGAGGCCTCCATCAGAAAGGATGAATACCCAACTTTTGTAGGAACATGGACAGGACTGGAAGAGATTATGCTGAGTGAAATAAGTCAAATAGAGAGAGTTAATTATCATATGGTTTCACTTATTTGTGGAGCATAACAAATAACACGGAGAACATGGGGAGATGGAGAGGAGAAGGGAGTTGAGGGAAATTGGAAGGGGAGGTGAACCATGAGAGACTATGGACTCTGAAAAACAACCTGAGGGGTTTTGAAGGGGCGGGGGGTGGGAGGTTAGGGGAGCCTGGTGGTGGGTTTTAGGGAGGGCACGTATTGCATGGAGCACTGGGTGTGGTGCAAAAACAATGAATACTGTTATGCTGAAAAGAAATAAAAATAAAAAAAATAAAAATAAAATAAAAAGTAAAAAAAAAAAAGGGTTATATAGTAGGCACCTGGGTGGCTCAGTGAGTTAAGCTGCTGCCTTCAGCTCAGGTCATGATCTCAAGGTCCTGGGATCGAGTTCCGCATCGGGCTCTCTGCTCGGCAGGGAGCCTGCTTCCTCCTCTCTCTCTCTCCCTCTCTACTTGTGATCTCTCTCTGTCAAATAAATAAATAAAATCTTTTTAAAAAAGGGGGGGTTATATAGCACCTTTTATTTCTTTTGATTCTCTTTTAGCCATCAATAAAACATAAATAGCTGATTTGAAAGGTTATGCACAATTGTTAACAATATCAAAAAATTTTGTTTTTTATAAGATATCTGAATTCCAAACCAGAAAACACAAAATACAAACAGGAACCTCCAAATCATTTTCTCAGCATGTTCTTCTTCCTGGACATTTATATTTCAGTTTTATAAATGAGATTCTAGCCTATAATTTATTAAATGGTAGCATAATAGAGCAAAAAAAAATTCACTGAGAATAATGAGAACTAAAGGTTTTTTTAATTCCAATTTAATATGTGAAAATATTTAACAATTTTCTGAGCTTTTATATTGAACATTCTAAAATATAGACAGAAAATAAAATATAATAGCTTATTCAGGTTAATTAAATTTTAATGTGTGTTAATATTCATGCATGTATAATGGATTTGGTTTATACTACTAGAATCCTGATTTAGATGAATTACATGAATAATGCCTCTATGTATACATTAAATGCTCTATAGATGTCTGGGGAAAACTTGTATTTATGTTTTATTTTACTAAGAACTGAAATATACATTTTGAATGAATGGAGCACTATTCAATATTTCCTGTTTCTGCTTTTCTAGTATGGCAGTCATCTGGGTTCTAAATTTGGTTTAATCTCCATAACATCTCCAAATGAAATTTCAGGCAAAAAAAATAGAAATAGAAGTTTGGACACATGTGAATGATTTTTGATAGAATCATCCTCAGAGGTAAGTGCATTGAGAGGACCAGAAACAGGATTTGGAGTAAAAATTATAGACAAGACTGTAACAATAAGGTAAGCATATAAAATATATAGATGACCAAATCCACCAAATTTTCCCTTTGGTGAGGGACATGATTGTGAACAAAACAAAATGTTAAATTACCTCCCAAGTCCATTTTAAGCTGGTCACAAAAGTAACATGAAAGATAAGAAATAAAATTAAAAAGCTACAAATGATTTATCTACCTGTTTTTATATGTTCCCTTGCTGTGCTGGTTGTGTAAGTACTTCATTTGAAGATTAAAGTCCCTGAACATGGCCCTTGAACCCTCTCTTAGCAGCTGGTTCCCATGGGCAAACTACTCAACCACTGACCATTCTGACTTTGAACACTGAGTTCCTTTTTTTCCTGCCTTTCCTCATAGCAAGCATAACAGATATTCATATAAACAAAAAAAATGAGATCATCTCCTCCTCCACAATTCTAGATGTCATAACCTATACCTTTTCCTGACTGAAAACGTGGACTTGTTAAATGTTGACACTATGTCATCTTTCTCCATCAGAACCTTGGTCCCTCTACAGGTATCTCTCCCCCTTTTTACAAATTCTTACATGTGGTCTAATGACAGAATCTACTCCCTCTTACTATTTGCTCTTCATCAGGAATCTTGAAATATAGGTTTATGTTTTCTTCAAGTCTAGGTATACTTTTAATCACTCTATTTAAATCATCTATTAACAAGACACATTTGTCTCAAAGTATCAGAAAAGGAACACATAGTAGTTAGTTAAAATGATATTGCTATCTACTCCAAAGAGTAAAAGATCACATTCAGAATCTGAGATGAAGCCATTACTGAATTTTATGAATTTTCAGACATGACTCATGAATTTAGCTCTTAGGAGATCTTACTCCACTGTATTAAGTTATCTATCTGCACTAAGAAAATATGACCATGAGAAAATATAACAAAAATAATTATTATCATTACCTGTCATTTATTATTTGAATCATTTATTTATAGCAATGCTTTATGTTCATTAAAAAACATAGGACACAATTTTTTTCAACAAGTGTTTTCTATTCTAGAATGGAGAGGCAGACATAAAAGTCAAAAATTCATAAAAATTGTGTTCCTTTCTTTAAAATAAATTGTTTTATAAGTCATTATAATAAAACATAATAGTATCAGCTTTGGGACACATATTACAAAAATATGCATGTCATACCTTATTCTTCTCTTTAAATTTTATAATTTAATTGGAACTACACTATAAGTAAATCTGAAAAAAAATTACCTCCTCTGCCATAATGTTTCTTCACAATTATTTAAGTCTACTTTTGATCTCAATCAAACATAAGTACAACATAGATATCTTCAAACCTCATGGAATCAAGAAATTTACCATCCATACCCATTTGCTAGAGGTAAGTTCTAACAATTGCTGGAAAAAATTATGGGAGGATTCACATGAGAGAGACATGTAGACCAAGCAGGACTGGGTACTGAAGATTACACCTGGAAGAATGGAGGGGTGAGATGTGTACATTCTAGACTAAGGAACTAGTATGTAAAGAACTGTAACACAATAGCTTCAGCTGACACATAGGGTATGAGAGGGAATCAAAGGAGATGGGGCTCTGGATACCAGTTTCAGTCAACGTAGAGGACATTATATGTCACATTAAGGAATTTCAATTTTATCCTATGCATAATAAAATTGTCTAGCAAATAACAACACACATTTAATAAGAACATGGTATGCATTAAAGAGGAGACAGGGACATATAAGTAGGAAATTGGGTAGATATATAAGTTAAAGAATATGAATGATGTAACTAGTTCAATGTAAGATACAGGAATTACATGGCTTGACACTAAATTCTAGGCAATCAGAAATAAGAAACTACTATGACTGGTCATGTATATTTACACAGACCTTGAGGATCTGGATACTATAAGTTCTCTTCCCTCAAACAGGATTTGATAGGAGGAAATAAATGAATGACTTAAAGGTCTGAGAAATTAAATCAGCTGAACAGTATAGAACTGAAAGACATAATTGCAAAAGACAATATTATTCTCAGAATTTTAGTCAAACCAAGAAAATACATATGACTTAATTAACATTAAGAATTGCCCCCTTTATTTTTTGCTCAACGACATAAAAATCAAAATTACTTCCTCTCTCCTATTGGTAATCAAAAATTATTCAGACATTAAAAAATAAGAGCTACAGAGAAATACTGTTAACAAATAGCTCACTAAAACACCAAAAACGTAATTTTAATGCATAAAGTAGATTAGTTTCAAATTTAAATCAGAGTTGATGCTTAATATTTTCCCACAAAACAGTTCATCTACAAAAAACATGTATAATAAGCATCATAAACAGAGGCAAGGTTACTCATCCTTCCTTAGTTTGATTTTCCATAGTCTTGACACAAATATTGCCTTATGTGTATTCACCTATTCTTAGTATTTAGTTTATTTTTCCTACTCAAAGCAGAAGGTTAACAAGGATGACAGCACAGATGGTGACTTTTTCTTCTTCACAAGTCAAAGTGATGAGCCTTATAAAAGACTGTCACATGCATCCTCTCACCTGTTTGGTCCCTTCTGTGCCCCCATCTGCATGGAGCTAATCTGATGACTTATACTTCCTTGACCTCTTGAAAACCAGGCTTTCAGGATCAGCTCAGAAAGGGATCAAATTTCAGCCTTAGGTTTTATTTTTAGTTGTATATTTCTTATTTTAGCAAATCGGTTTCATGATACAAAGTCAAAGTATGCTACATATATTTTTTTAAAGATTTTATTTATTTGACAGAGATCACAAGTAGACAGAGAGGCAGGCAGAGAGAGAGAGAGGGAAGCAGGCTCCCTGCTGAGCAGAGAGCCTGATGCGGGACTCGATCCCAGGACCCTGAGATCATGACCTGAGCCGAAGGCAGCGGCCTAACCCACTGAGCCACCCAGGCGCCCTGCTACATATTTTTTAAACTTAAATTTCAAATACCTTTAACGTTCATGATTAATAGTTACTTTAAAGTCTAATGGCCCTTTTGAATCAATACATATTATCTTTTACCCCCAGCTTTAATGAGATATAGCTGACATGTAACACCGTGTAAGTTTAAAGTGTACAACCTGTTGATTTGATACACTTTTATATGGCAATATTATTACCACCATAGTATTAGCTAATACCTGCATCACATCACATAATTACCTTTTTTTTTGGTGAGAACAAGATTTAAGATCTACTCTCTTGGCAACTTTCAAGTATATGATACATAATTGCTAACTATAATCACCATGCCTTGCATGAGCTCTCTACAATCTAGTCAAACTATAAGTCTGCACCATTTGACCGATATCTCCTCATTTCTCCTCATCCTCCAGACCTTAGTAACCATGATTCTACTTGGTTTCTACAAGTTTGGCTTTTTTAGATTTCACATATAAGTGAGATCATATAGTAGTATTATCTTTTTCTGACTTTGACTTAGCATATGTCCTCAAGATCTATGCATGTCACAAGTGGCAGGATTTCCTTCTTAATCATGATGGAACAATATTCCAATGTATGTGTATATACACACACATGTATATCAGTATATATATACATATTATATATAGTATGTGATGTATATTGTATGTATTATATATACTATATATGCACATATATGTACACACACCATATCTTTATTATCAAGCTAAGAAAATATAAACCAAACCAATAAGGTACCATTTGAACTGAAAACAATCTTCCTTTCCCCTATACTGCTGAATAAATGCAGATACTATCAAATCATTGTCAATTCTATTCTTCCAGGTAAGTACTGTATGTCATATTTAAAAAAAAAAAAAAAACAAACCTGCTATAATATGGTAATTCTGTGAGACTGAAGAGGTATGTATTTTTTTCACAGCTCACAGTCTGTTCTCATTTAAACCTGAAGCAGCCTGACATTTTACTTTCTTCCTAACTCTGAATGGATCACACATTCCCTTCTTTTTCAAAATTGTGGATCTTTTTCCCTGTATCCTTCAAGTAAATCCCTTCAAATATATACAGGTCTGGCTTGGTCTTGGTTGTAAAAACAAACTAAATTAAATAGATTAAAAACCCTCACTAGGACCTAATTACTGTTTCGTTCTTTCCTCCCATTTTTTTTTTAAGCAAATGGGTTTCAAAAAGTTTGTCTACTGATGGTAACCTCCAAACATTTCTACTTCACTTTCTTCGTCTTGTCTTTCATTCTGACTACTATATCTACCATTTAGCTTAAGTCATTTACTTCAGGGTATACTGGGCATGTCATGCAGGCCATCTTCCATGCCCAAGTTTTGATAGATATAATTATCCCCACACAGTCTCTCTTAAGCCAGAGTTCTAGATAATGTTTTACCAAGTTTGACTGTTGATTGGACTATGAACAGGAAACTAAGCCAAGTGAAAATTAACTTTAGATTAGATAGAAACCGATGACGTTGCTACAAGCAAAAGACCAGCCAGTCCATGAATTTATCAATAGGGGTTAGGCTAACTTGTGAGATCCTTATGACAGATTTTCTCCAAAACATATGGGGACAATAAGCCCATTTTATGGTAAAAGAATGAAAAGATATTCAGAAAGAAGCAGAAAGTCATATGAGCAAAATATAGACCCTAAGATTCAAATTATTTTTGCAAGAGTATGCATAAGTCTTAGTGATGTTCACATCCCATCAATGTGTATCCTCAGGAAGGAAGGTGAACATGGACAATACTGAGTAATCCAGTCTTAAAAAAAAAAAAAGCAAATATGCTCCTTTTATAATTATGACTACAGGAAAGAACACAAAGTATCAGGTACAGTGGAAATTGACTTTACCGCTATTCAGCACCTGAGAAGAGTTTTATCTTGCAGCAACAACTGAGTCTCTAAATGCAGAGAATGTGGAAATTTAGATTACTTTTTTTTAACAGGACTTTTTGTTTTAATTATTTTTGTTGTTACCTTCTATTTATGTTAAATTAATGTTCTATTTATAGTAAGATGACATTTCTAAGAATGATTTAAGGGCCAAATTTTGAGGTTTGGAAGGGTTATAATCATTGTAGAAATAGAAATAAGATTTTCCTGTAAAATGGAAATAGGTCAGGAATTAGCATGACTCAGTACATATGCTTCTTTTCCAGTTGCACCAAATTTAATCATAGGGAGGTAGCCAGGTTCCAGAGCTCTGAAAATGTAGCCCAATGATTCAACTGGCCATTGTCATTTATAGATTAGCTTACAAAGACTGAATATAATCAGCGATGACCATTTAGATATTAGGGGGTAGTTTCCCTTCCCCATATACTCAAGGTTGGATTGGTTTCACCAGCTGAGGTCACCAACTACAAAGTGGTAATGTCATGAGTCTGGGAGGCAGTGAAGAAGCTAGAAGGCTAGGATACCCTAAGGCAGCAGCTTTTAAGGTATGTTAATATTTACAGTCCTGTGGGGGCCCCAAAAGTTGGCTTTGCATGTCCCTAGAGCCAGCCCCCAAACCCGGGCACCAAGAGTAAACACCCTGCCCACACATGAAACCGGGACCCAGACACAAACCAGGGTTGGAAGCAAAAATGGGATCCAGGTCTTATGACGCAAACCCCAACGAACCTCAGACACAAAACCAGGGCCCAGATGCACCCCAGAGATATGTTTAGGCGTAAAAACCATCCCGACACCAACCGGGTGAGCTCCGGGGGGATCACGCCGGAGACACAGCCCTGGAGAACCGACAACAATGCCACCAACTGAGCAGCCGCCCTGTCTATGACAGCAGAAGTGACCCCATCCTGGGTGAGTCCCTCTACCGGTTAGGCTCTTGGAGTCCACATTGGGGTATCGGGCACAAGGGAGGGTTTGCAAGCTACAGGTTTGGGGGTTCCTCCCTCAGCTGCACATCTTAAAAGCTGGGTGCCCAACATGGCTTCAAAGCCTCCTCCGCGCCCTGCCCTCAGGCCCAGGCCTCATGGCGACAGCTGGCAGCCTCTCCTACCTGATTCCGGGCACCCTCCGGCAAGGCAAGCGCGGGTACTCCGGACCACCTGGTTCCAGGTGGAGCCGAGGGCTCACGCGTCCCAGAGAGGGGCCTCGAGGTTCCCTGGCGTCTCTCCATTTGAGCCGGGCGGCTGCGCGAAGTGGACCAGTGGTCCTGGCCCGCGAGTGAGGTGGCCGCTGGGGAATAATGCTGGCGTTCTCGGCTCCAGCCGCTCACCTTGCCTTGTCTCACAGGTGAGTGCTCAAGCCTGCTCTTCTAGGAGTTAGCGCACCGGGATCCAAACGAGACTGAGCACGAGCGCCAGGGCCCAGGCCGTGGCCAGCCTTAAGCCAGTTGTGTTTGCGCTGAGAAACCGAGGGCTGGCTTCGCTGTGCTTCCTTAGGAAGTAGTGAAGAAATAATCGCGCGCGGGAGAAAAAACGCCTCTGCAGAGCTGATTGATGATGTGATGATAATATCATACTTTCATAGAGTGAAAACTGTATCGTGTAGTAGATGAACCTTTTCCTGAAGATGTTTAGATTGTCCAAAGAATGTTTTTTAACCTATATTTCTTATAGCATGAATCACTATTTCTAATTGGTAATAGAGCCACGCATATGATAAGGACTAGTGTCTGAGCCGGTGGAGAGCAGCTTTTCCACAGTTGTATCTACAGCAGGAATGCTGCTAGTCAACAAATCGATGACTGATTTGGGTACTTATTATGGGCCAGCCTCTGGACTCAGCAAACATCCCCACTCTGTACATCCTGACAGCTGCCTTAAGAAGTAGATGTGGGCCTGAATTTAAAATTAGGAAGGGAAAAAAATTTTTCTTTTCTTTTACAGTATTTTTCGTCTCTAGCATTTCTTCTTGATTCTTTCTTAGAATTTCCATCTTTCTGCTTACATGACCCAACTGTTCTTGCATGCCCTCTCTAACCATTAGAGGCCTAAATCGTAGTTGTTTTAAATTTCCACCTGATAATTCCAACATTCCTGCCATATCTTGTGCTGCCTTTTCTGCCTCTTCAAATTGTGGCAGGATTTTTCCCTTTTGGAATGTCTTATAATTTTTTTCTTGACAGCCAGCCTGCTCCACTGAGTGAAAGAACTGCTGTAAATGGATCTTTAAGGTGTACTAGGGAGAGGAAGCATAGTATAGTCCTATGGTTAGGTCTCCAGTCTTCTAGTGAGACTACGCCTCTGGATTATGAATTTTACAAGCGTTTCTCAGTTTTTTTCTCCCTCCTTAGGTAGGCGATAACTCCAGTAGTCTGGGTTTGGTTCTTTCCCTTCTCCTTTATATAGGCTAGAGCTGGTTAGAGTTGAGTATTTCCCTTCCCCACGTCGGTCAGGTTCTGACCTCAGCAGGATAGCTCTGGTTAACTGGTTCCTGTTGAGGTCAGACCCTGTTAAGAATAGAGTGCTCAGGTGAATTTCAAAATGTTTCCTTTTCCCATCCCCCTGCTAAGGAAGGGATTTTCTCTGATATTTACAGTTGGAACCTGGGTGAGAATTTTTCAGTTCTCACAATTTTGTGGTCGTCACCACCCCCACCTCCCAGAAGACGGGTTTCCCTGGATTTTTTAGCTCTCAGCCTAACTTGGGCTGAGCTTCCAGCAATTCAGTGATTACAGCTCAGGTGTTCCTCCCCAGGCACTAAATCCCAAAGCAGTTTCCGCTTGCTTGTGTTAGCGTTTGCAAGCCTGGAGTCCCTGTATTCACGTCTCTTCAATCTAGTGGTTTGCACTATATCTTCTCCTCTCATGAAGCCAAGAAAAGTTGTTGATTTTTCAGTTCATTCAGCTTTTTTGCTTGTTAGATGGAAATTGTGATTTCCAAGGCCCTTACCTACACAGAACCAGAAACCCAGTCTCCATTTTTTGGGGGGAGAAAGGGGTTTACAAAAACCACAGTCGGATTTGATTTGGATTGATCCATAGATTCAAGTATTGTCAGCCGTGGTAGGCGGAATTCTAAAGATGCCCACCCAAGTTCCTGGGCTTAGTTATTCAATCAAACACTAACCTAGGTACTGCTGTGAAGGAACCTTGCAGATCTAATTACGATGAAGAGATTATCATGGATTATGTGACCAGATGCAATCTAATCACCCAAGTCCTTAAAAGCAGAAAATTTTCTCAAAGAGGTAGCAAGAATGACATGAAGGGGAGTCAGATACCACAGTGTGAGAAGGACCAGACCTGCTACTGATGATGGTGCAGATGGAGGAAGGGGACTAGGAACTAAGGAACATAAGGGGTCTCTAGGACCTGGAAATGACAGCCAGCCAAAAGCCAGCAAGTAAATGGGACCTCAGTCCTACAACTATATGGAACTGAGTTCTGCCAACAACCTGAATGAACTTAGAAGTAGATTCATCCCCTGTCTCCAGGAAAAAAAAAAATGTAGTCCTTGCTGACAATCTGATTTCTGATTTGTGAAATCTAGGTAAGAGAACTGAGATGCATTGTACTTAGATTTCTGATCTCTAGAAATCTGAGAAAATAAATTTGTGTTGTTTTAAGCCACTAAATTTGTGGTAATATATGATGACAGCAATAGAAATCTAATACATCAGATTTATTCCTCTTGTATAAATTTCCCCATCAGCCTTTCACCAAATGCTTTTAGCATTCACTATTGATAATGTCCCGGATCCATTATTTCATTAGAGACTGCAAAATAGTAGTATAAAAATTCTATCATTCTTCCTGCATTTATTATATGTAATTTTTTTTTGCAAAGGAGACTTTGTCTTATTAACCATTAGTTATTCAACAATATAAATAGAGCAAACCCAGTGCTCCTCCTTTCACTTTATATACCATTTTTAAGAATGAGTTAGTGCTTTAGTTGGCGTGTAAAATTTGAGTATCATTATGAATTCTAGATTTTTATGTATTTGATATATTTGGGTCACTGCATTTAAAATTCTCCAGCCTTTGTCAACTTGCAAACTGTACTGTTTCCTTGGACATGAAGTCAGTTCTTTTAGATATCATCCTTTCTTTCTGGAACTGTGAGATAATAAGTTACCCTTGCATATTTTCTTCTCCAACCCTAGAATCAACCATTTCCCCCCAGGACTCCTTTATTTATTTGTAGGAAATTGTATTTAGAGATTATCATCTGGGTGATAGGTGAGCTCATTGCAACTGATTTGTTATTGCTTCTTGGTTTTAAACTTCACAGAGCAAAAAAATGCTAGTCTGTTGAAAAAAGTCATGAGTTCCTACTGGTATTTTCATTTCAAATTTGAGACTACAGATGTTGTATTAAATTTTTCTTTTTACTTATTTTGACTTACTTTAAGTAATTCAAGCAAACACTATTATTTAATGTATCTTAAAATATATACATTATAGTACCAAATACACACACACACACACACATAAATGTGACCAATAAAAATAAAAACACTGAATAGACTAAGTTTTCTTTACATTTCTTTTGTTCTTAGGACACATGTCATTGGAAATGTAAATAAATACTGTGTTTTAAAATGTTTTGAAACATGTGTTTCATCTATGCAATTGTGTTACAGTATATCATCCACATTGTCATCATGGTATGTTTGCTTTCTTCCTTCTGATTTAATAGTTTTTAAGAAAAACATACAACATTAAATGGTTCTAATTAAAAATTATGGACAAGTTCCCTTTAGAAAAGTTAAACTTTAATTGTAGCTCTTCTGTTGCCTATTTTCTTATGGAAAACCATTTTTAATAACATTTCATTTATCCTTGCAGTGTTTCCCTTTGAACACAAGTACAAAACATGTCCTGTCAGATAGCAAGGAGAGCCCAGGAATCTTGAGTCTGACATACCCACTTCCTTCCCCAAATCACCAACCTTCCCTAGAGAGATGTGAATGAAGATCTTGAAAGAGACCCATACTTTAGGCTAGTTCAAACCCTTCCAAAAACAACCAGGAGTTTAAACATCCTTTGTAATAGTATTTTTCCTGTCTTACCAAGTTTAAAGTCAAGTTTGGGGGCACCTGGGTGGCTCAGTGGGTTAAAGCCTCTGCCTTCGGCTCAGGTCATGATCCCAGGGCCTGGGATCAAGCCCCGCATCGGGCTCTCTGCTCAGCAGGGAGCCTGCTTCTCGCCCTCTATCTCTGCCTGCCTCTCTGCCTACTTGTGATCTCTGTCAAATAAATAAATAAAATATTT
>PISX010036781.1:0-11634 GCA_004024625.1 Mellivora capensis | reverse complement strand
CTCCTGATCACATACAGAATTCGATAGAAAGAAAAGGCTGAAAACCCCGTTTGTTCTTTTGTCCACCCCATCCCAGAAGCCAAGCCAGCCGCCAGCTCTGAATGCTGTCCGCTTTCAGACAAAAGCTCCTCAGGAAGGTTCAAAACGTGGAGAGGAAGAACCCTCCCAGGCAGGTAAGCAAGCCCATCAGAGAGTACCCTGATCCAAAGCCCTTGGCATTCTCCCAGCGGGACCGTCCAGAGCATCGTGGTTGATGAACCCATGAGGCCCTCAGGGGCCCATCCCGCTCCTGCCCCCGTGGGTGGGCGCTCATGCCACCGCCGAGCCGGCAGGGGGAGCCCTCACAACACGGGCGCCGGCCGCTGGGCCCCTGTGGGCTGATCTCAGACCCTGGACTGGGAGTAGGGAGGCAGGGACACAGGCCCCAATTCTGCAGATAAGGAGGTAGCAGCCCAGAAAGGTTCAAATAGCTGCTGAGGTTACACAGCTGGAAGAAGCAGTGCTGGGAGGAGGCTGAGATCCTGATGGAAAAGCTGGGCCGGCACCCCCAGGGACAGCTACAGCCACGGTCGGTTCACCAGGCGTCCCAGAGCCCTCGTCAACAGGGTGATGCGGATCACAAGCCTGGCCACGGCTGTGCCTGTCAGGGGGTGGCCAGGCCCGGTGGGCACAAGGGGTTCAGGCTGGGGTGCCCCCTCCGTTGTGAGCAAAAAGCCACTATTTACGGGCCTGACATCAAATACTGGGGGTGTTGGGGGAGGGGAGTGTACTGGGAAAGTCCCCGAATGGGGGAGTCGAGGGCAGAAGTGGGGGTGGAGGGACGCCTGGGTGGCTCAGTTGGTTAAGCGGCTGCCTTCGGCTCAGGTCATGATCCCGGCGTCCTGGGATCGAGTCCCACATCGGGCTCCTTGCTCGGCAGGGAGCCTGCTTCTCCCTCTGCCCCTGCCTGCCACTCTGTCAGCCCGTGCTCCCGTGCTCTCTCTCTCTCTCTCTCCCTCTCTCTGACAAATAAATAAATTTTTTAAAAAATTTAAAAAAAAAAGAAGAAGTGGGGGTGGAGAGGGGCACGGGTGAGGTGGTTTGCACCTGAGTGGGCGAGCATGTGAAAGAGGGAAGAGGGAAGGAGACACATGGAGACACGCCAGCCAGGTGGGCAGAATGAAGACACAGAGACCACCTAAGAAGGAGGTGGCTCTCCTGTCACCCACACTCCTCCCCTTCCTTAGAGCTTCGGCAAACCACAGTCACCCATTTGTTAGGAAAAACAACTTATCGAACACCTACTCTACACAATCAACTGCTCTAGACCCTGAGGATATAATGCCCATGGGCTCTCGGGGAACTCAGAGCCAGGCAGATGAGAGAGAAGTTAGCCCAGAAGTAAAGAAGACCACAAAAGAGGGTGAGAGCAGAGAGGGCACACTGCAAACCTAGGAGTGGGGAGGCCCCCGGGGGCCACCTGAAGGATGGACAGGACTTGTATGCAGAGGATGCAGGAGAGAACCTCGGCCGGGGTCCTACGTTCCTGTCCAGGCTCAGGTGTCACCACCACCTCGAATGCCCCTACGCCCACCCCTGATCACAGTGCCTCCCGCCCAGCCCAGGCCATCGCCCTCCCCACCTCCCATCGTCTTGGCTCCTGAAGACTCTTATCAGTCCTCCACCACAGCACTAATGTGCTTGGTGACAAATGTGCCTGTACCCTGTCACGGGGGGGGGGGCTCAGTCTAAAACCCAGACCCATCCCTGTGCACCCAGCTTAGACACGTACAGTGGCTCCCCGCTGCCCAAAGGACAGAGCACCAGCTGCCGGCGTGCATGGCCCGCGAGCCCCTGGCCATCCTTCCGGCCTCATCTCCTGGCCCCAGACATTCTTCATCACACTCTATGAGCCACCAGACGGCTTTAAAGCATCCCCTTCTCTTTCAGACATGCAGCTTCATTCCCTGACTCTTGAGGCTGGACCTGGTGACTCCCTTCTAACAAATGGAATATGACAGAAAAGACGGTGCGTGACTCCGGAGAGTCCGTCCCAAGAGGCACTGCAGCTTCCTTTCAGCTCTCTTGGATCCCTTGTTCCAGGGACAACCCGCTGCCGTGTTATGAGAACACTCAAAAAGTCCACACAGCAAGAAATGCAGGCCTCCTACCAACAGCCAGCAAGGAGCTGGGGCCTCCCGCCAGCAGCCCTGTGGTGAGCCACCTTGGACGTGGCTCCTTCAGCCCCTCGAGCTCGCACAGGAGGCAATCCTGGCTGATGTCTTGACCACAACCTCCGGAGAGCCACAATCACTCACCTACGCCGCTCCCAAATTCCTGACCCACGGAAACAAGGAGTTAATAAGCAGGTGCTGTGTTAAACCCCTAAGTTCTGGGGTACTCTGCTACAGAGCCGTTCATACTGAATACAGCCCACCCATGTCAACTGCTGTCTTCGAAGCACGTGCTAGCCCTCTGCCCGCGCTACTTCTCACGCTCTGCCCTTTCCGCCAAGCTCCCCGCATCCTGCAGGGTCCAGCAGAAATGTCACCACCTCAGTGAATCACTCTATAACACCGTCTCCCTGAATCTCACCCCACCTGTCGCAGAGCTGTTCCCAACCAGTACCCCTCCAGACCCGCATTTGGCTCTAGTATGGCCCTTCCTGCTCCACGTTGTCCCCGATGGCTCGAAGGCCTATCAGGGGCCCCCACCTGCACCTGGGGGGTGGGCAACAGAGAGCCAGGCACCCAGAAAACCAGTGAAGGCTCTGTCAACCAGCTCGACAGCCACCCCTCAGGGTTTTATTCCAGTGGCATGAGAACAGAAACATAAGCATTTTGCAACAGGTCTTTAAACCCAAGAGGGCCTCCATTCTTTTCTCCAAATGATGGGAAAGCACGAGGACACACTGCCCAGGGGCCCCACCTCACCAGGTCCCAGCCAACCGAACAAGGGGAGCTTGCCTACCTGGATCAGAGCGAGCACCTTGTCCTGCACAATGGTGGGAGGGTTGTTCTTCGGAGAGATGATTTTGACCAGGACGCTGTCAATGAAATCCCGGTTGGCCACTAGAATGTGGAAGCGGTGGCCACAGTTCTTCACACACGTCTCTAGCACCTGAGGCGGGTGGAGAGGAAAGAAGGGTCACCACGGTGGCAGCTCAGTTTCCACCCCGACCCCAGCTTTTGCTTCTCCCACACAGTTGCATCGTCTCCTCCACAGTCACACCGGGATGGCACTGCCTCCCTCCACTCTAATTCGGGCGTCCCTTGCTGACTAAAGTCGCCTGTCCCTGCACAGTAATCAGGCAATTAGTTGGTAATTGAAGCACCAGTTTTGCATGAGAAGGATGCTGGTGTTTTAATGAGATCAAAATGACTGAGCGGTCCCTGAAAATTAGCATTTTAACTCCTCTCTCCGGGCTTCTGGGTGTGAGACATTAGCCAATGGGACTCAGGCTCTGTCATAGAGAGGGCTGCTGTGACAGCCTGAATTGCCGCGTGAATTATTGGCCCTTGTGTATGAGGAAGCAAGTGAACACACACATGCACACACACATACACACCCCACACAACCCTGCCTCGGCAACTACAATTGGCAGTGACTAAGGATTTTCTACTCTTAATAAATGGTTCGTGGGCCTCCTCTGCCAGTCAGCTTCGAGGTCCATGTTCACTCCCAACCCTGCTTGGTCTTCCCCGTTTGGAAAAATGAGGTACCCAGGCCTTAGCCACTCAAAAGCACAGTGCATGTGGGTTCTGGCCGGATGGCCGGTGTGGGCTTGAATCTCAGCTGTCACCCTAAATGGCCCAGGACAAGCCTGTCAGAGCCTCAGCTTCCTCATCTGTGAAGTGGGTACACGAGTGCCCCCTTGCAGGACCGTAGTAAGGATGACAGACTATGTCTGAAGCACCTAGCACAGTACCCTGCGTTGTGGGGGGGGGGGCAGTAAATGAGGACTAAGATGGCATGACTACCGTTCAGGAGGCTGCTGTACACACTCGAGGAAAGGGAAACGTTCCCAGTCCCCACAGGACAGGGGAGAGGCCCTCTTGGAATTCAGGGGTACCCACTGAAGAGTCTCTCTGGCCTTGAACACAGCTTTCTGAACTTCTCAGCTCTCAGTCAACAGCCCATACAATCACTTGGTCCTTCCCACATCCGCATCCCCCAATGCCATGGTCAATTAGCAGGAAATGCCTCCTCAGAATGTGCCTGGCAACAGGGCACATTTCTGGCTGCCTGGTTATCTTCAGTGGCCCAAACTGAGCTGACTGCTGGTGACCTCATGCAGCCATCCCACAGGGCTGGGTTCACAGGATGAGGCACTGATGAAGCATGGCCGTTAGGAAAGGCCCACATGCTTAACACTAACAGAGAGCGGACTACGAGCTGGGCACTGAGCGGGAGCCTCCACGTCCTACACCATTTCATTCCAGTCTCACAACGAATTAATTCTCTTTAAGTGGTCGGCCTTCTCCGAAGTCCTTGTCTCCTCACCCACAAGAAGGCCACAGGGCCACCCTCACCCCCCAACAGTTCTCCTCCAAGATCAATTGGGAGTCCCACCGATGACAGGCAACAGGTGCCAGATTTCTTGTTCCTTCATCCGGTCCTGGAAATCACCTGTAAGATGGGCATTACCCCATTTTCAAGATGATGAAGCTGAGGCCCGGAGATGCCGGTAACTTCACCAAGGAAGTCAGAGCTGGCCTGTGCCCCCAGCCTGACAGCCACAGAGCCTGTCAAAATGGTGCCTTTCCCCACTGCCTGCACCGTGGGAGGCTCTGTTCTGCTCAGCTTGCCCAGGAAGACCCATAGCTCAGCATCCTCGGGTCACCAAGGTTTTCCTCAGCCAAGGGGGCATTCCCTTTCTCAGCCTCTGCGTGTGCCTGATTCTAGGTGACCATAGAGTAACCAGCACTCACCCTCACAGTGACCACGGGGACTGCAGAGAGGAATGAGAGGGGTTCTTCCTGCCCTCAGGGAACATAAAGTTTCCCTTCTTTCTAGAATCCTCTAAAACCCTCTCCTAACTCTGCCTATGCAGGCATTGGGCTGCTGGGGCCAAGGCAGGCGGCAGGAAGAATGGTTTATTTTATGAGCAGCAGGTGGGGAAGGGAAGGGCCGGATGCTGGGAAGAAAGCAGGTGTGGTGGGAAAGGACATGGGGAAAAAGGAAGCAGGAAGGCCAGTATGGCAGGGCAGCCATGGCTCTGCCAGCACACTCAGGGCAAGGATGCCCGTCACACCTTTGGGAGCACATCCTTACGTCTTCCAGGACAGCAGACTTTGAAGTCAGTGTGGCCGAGGCTGACCCTTGGGGCTCAGATACAGGTTTGGAAATGCACCAGACAGAGGTGGCATGTGCTCCAGAGCAGCCCTAGAGCCTAGCAGAGCAAGAGATGCAGGAGGCCCTCCCTGGCTGGCAAAGGCCACTCAGCTACTTCAGGGACTCTGCCAAAAATGGCCCTGGTAAATGAGTCCCTGTAGAGCATGAAACACACAGCAGCCATTTTCTAGCAGCCATAGCTCACGGAGTAACCAAAGGTGCCTCTAAGCAATCAGAAATGGCTATTTCAAGTCCATTTCAAGTCCATACACTGCCTGTACACCCAGGCAGAGAGCCTCTCTGGACCTCTGACAAACTCCCGTTTGGGGTAAACATTAATATTTTTGTCAAAGGTCCACAAGGAGCAGGAGGACTGAGAACAACTAATAGAGTAAGGGAAGACAAAGACAGAGAAGCCATAAAAGTAGACATGAGATCATACAACATGCACCAGGCTGGGGCCTTTGGTATAGTGACAGGGATCTGCACGTGTCAGAAGGCTCCCAAAGGCATCTCTGGATTTGCAGAGAAGACCTGACCACATCAACAAATAAGCAAACAAAAAACTTAGGAATAAATTTAACCAAGGAGAGGAAAGATCCGTACCCTGAAAATAATAAGACACTGATGAGAGAAATTAAAGAAGCTACAAATAAATGGAAAGGTATCCCATGTTCACGGATTCGAAGAACTAATATTATTAAAATGTCCACAGTACGCAAAGCCATGTATAGATTCCACAGAAATAGGAGAAACAATCCTAAAATCCATATGGAACCATAAAAAAACCCTGTATAGCCAAAGTAATCCTGAGAAAGAATAATAAAGCTGGAGATATCATGGCTAGTATCATGGCAAACTATAATACAGAGCTATAATAATCAAAACAGTATAGTACTGGCATTAAAAAAAAAAAAGACAATGGAACAGAACTGAGAGCCCAGAAAAAAACCCATCATACATATATGGCCAACTAATATTTGATGAGAGGTACAACGATGGGGAAAGGTAGTCTTTTTGATGAACAGTGTTGGGATAACTGGATAACCACACGCAGAAGAATCGAAGTGCACCCCATCTTATACCACTCACAAAAATTAACTTGAAATGGACTAAAGACTTAAATGTAACACCCGAAACTGTCAAACTACCAGAAGATAACACAGGAAAAAAATTCCTTGACACTGGCCTTGGCAAATCAAGAGCAAAAAAGCCCCCAGAAAACAACAAAAAAACCAAAACCAACCCAATTAAAAGTGGCCAAAGTGGTGTTTTCTGGGGCCTTTTTTGCTCTTGAGTTAGTTCCTTATATACTTCTGATATTAACCCCTTATTGGAGAGATGGCTGGCTCAGTCAGAGCACAGGACTCTTGATCTCGGGGTCATGAGTTCAAGCTCCACACTTGGTGTGAAGATTACTAAAAATAGATAAATGAACTTTTAAAAAATGGGCAAAGGACTTTAAACAGACGTGTTCAAGGAAGATGCACGATGGCCAACAGGCACATGAGAAGATGCTCAACATCACCAGTCATCAGGGAAACCGAAATCAAAACCACATTAAGAGCTCACTTTACACTTGTTAGAATAACTATTTTCAAAAAGACAAGAGGGTGCCTGGGTGGCTCAGTGGGTTGGGCCTCTGCCTTTGGCTTGGGTCATGATCTCAGGGTCCTGGGATCGAGTCCCGCATCGGGCTCTCTGCTCAGCGGGGAGCCTGCTTCCCCCTCTCTCTCTCTGCCTGCCTCTCTGCCTACTTGTGATCTCTGTCAAATAGATAAATAAAATCTTAAAAAAAAAAAAAAGAAAAGAGACAAGTGCTGGTGAGGATGTGGAGAAAAGGGAATCCTTGTGCACTGTTGGTGGGAATATAAATTGGTACAGCCACTATGGAAAACAGTATGGAGGTTCTAAAAAAAACATTAAAAACAGAGCTACCATATGATCCAGCAATCCCACTCCTGGGTATACATCTAAAAGAAATGAAAACAGGGTATCAAAGAGCTTTCTGCACCCCCATGTTTACTGCAGCATTATTCACAACAGCCAAGACATGGAAACAGTCGCAAGTATTCCACGATGGATGAATATATAAAGAAAATGTGATATACGTGTGTTATTTCTTTATCCATGTGTACACACACACACACACACGAATAATCTTCAGCCACAAAAAGGAAGTAAATTCTGCCTTTTGCAACAACATGGATGGACCTTGAGGTCATTACACTAAGCGAAACAACTCAAATACAGAAAAACAAATACCTAATGTTCTCACTTACATGCAGATTCTAAAAAAAGCTGAACTCATATCAACAGAGTAGAATGGTAGCTGCAGGGCAGGGGAAATGGGGAGATGTTGGTCAAAGAGCACAAATTCCCAGCTATGAGTAAGCTCTTGGGGTCTAAAGTAGGTCTAATGTAATTAACAATACGGTAGTATATATTTTACAGTTAAGAAATTAGATCTTTTTAAAAAGATTTATTTATTATTAAGGAGACACCCCTCTGAGCAGGGAGCCCAACACAGGACTGGATCCCAGGACCCTGAGATTATGACCTAAGTGGAAATCAAGAGCTAAACACTCAACCAACTGAGCCACCCAGGTGCCCCAAGAAATTAGATTTTAAGTGCTATCTCCCCCTTCCCCAAAAAAGGTAGTTATGTGGGGTGACATAGATGTTTACTAACCTTATGGTGATCATCATTTTGCTATATACATGTGTATCAAATCATCACACTGTACACCTTAAACTCACATATGTTATATGTCAATATCTCAATAAAGCTGGGGGGGTGACAATAATAATAATAAACCTAGCCATCAGGGAAGTTTCTATGATGGTCACCATATTCTTCCAGAAGGAAGTAAAGACAGAGACCATTTTAGAGAGATTTCCATCCTTGGGTGCCTGGGTGGCTCAGTCGGTTGAACGTCTGACTCAGGGTTTTGACTCAGGTTGTGATTTCAGGGTCATGAGATCGAGCCCCACATCGGGCTCCAAGCTCAGTGTGGAATCTGTGTGGGATTCTCTGCCTCTCCCCCTCCCCCTTCTCTCGTGTCCACTTTTGCACTCTCTCTCTAAAATAAATAAATAAAATCTTTTAAAAAAAGGAAGAAAGATTTCCATCCAACCAACATGGTTACCATGAAGTTGGGTGTGTAAAGGGATATGTTTTAGATACCAGGAAACTGCCCCAACATCTTAAAGTTCATTCCCTGGTGATTTTAGTGATTTTAGCTACTAAAAACAATTGATTTTGGGCATCACTCTGGGCTGGTGAATGCCATCACTCAAATGCTGAGGAAACACCAAAGCTTTCAAGTCGCTATATCTCAGCCGGTCTTTTTTGTCTTTATTATCCAAACCCCAATTCTCTGGCAGAGAACACTCTCCTAATAAGTCTTGGGTTTCCACTTGGTTGTAAAATCCAAACAGTTTCTCTGCTTTAAAAGGAAACATGTTACAGCTGTTTTGGATAAACAACAAACTATTCAAACCTGCAGAGAGGCCCACGGTGCTGACATGTTAAAGCTGTCATTATAAGAACTCACTGTGGCCCAGATTTTGCCACATCTCAGTAACTGTTAGCTTTCCAGACAGAAATAACACCCAAAGTCATCCTTTTGAGTTTCCTGACATTTTAAGAAAGGGCAGAAATCTGGTCTGTCTCTTCCGGAAAGGAGTTACTAGGTTGACTTTTTCCAGAGTCTCTGAACCAATGACCAGTTTCTACACCTCCATAATCCAAAGCTGGGCACGCACCAGCCCGAAGTCTGGGTGAACCCACAGACCTCTGTCTGCACTGAGGGGACGCATTGAGGGGACTATGACATCTGTTTGGGAAGGTTACTGTAAGCAATCACTTTAACGCCTGAAAAGCTCAGCACAGTCCTGGGCAGGTTCTGGGTGGAAGGCAGCAGTTTTGTAAGGAGGGACGTGACAGCCAGAAAGGCAGCCAGTGGGGCTGTTTCACAGCAGGCTGGTGGCCAGAAGGATGTCCACAGCCAGGCCTTTGGCTTGTCTGCTCTGGGTTTCAGTACTAGTCAGTGCCACATATGCCTGATCCTCTGTTCATATGTATCAGCTTGCAGCTCATGCCCCACTTCGGGGGAAGGCAGGAGAACCCAAGGGCACTATGGGAAGGCTCTGGTACACCCCAGTGGTGCTCGCGCCAAGCCATCCAAAGGCCGTGGCTGCCAGAGGCTGTGCTGAGTGGACAGAGCAAAGACCATGGGAGCGGGGCAGGGCCATGAACATGGATCTCCCCAGACGCCTTCCCATCCCCACGAGGGCAGCACTCACTGTCAATGCCAGCATGACCTCTCTGTAGTTCCGGTTCCCGTTGAGCCGCTTCTTCAAGGCTCGAATGGCATCCTTGGGCCTGGAGAGAAGGAAATGTTAAAATCCTTGCAAGTACAACTCGGGGGCGCTACCCTACAGTCACTCCTGTTGGTGAGAACCAGCATGTATACAAGGCTGTTGCTTACACGCAAAGTATTAGGTGGCATGTTTGTACGTATAAAAGACCGGAAACAAACGAAATCTTCGTCATTGTGAAACAGGTTAACTTTAAGAAAAAATCTGTTTAAGGAATTTAGTAAAGTGTCAGGATATAAAATCAATGCACAGAAATCAGTTGCATTTCTCTACACCAACAATAAGACAGAAGAAAGAGAAATTAAGGAGTCAGTCCCATTTACAATTACACCCAAAACTATAAGATACCTAGGAATAAACCTAACCAAAGAGGCTAAAAATCTATACTCAGAAAACTATAAAGTACTCATAAAAGAAACTGAGGAAGACACAAAGAAATGGAAAAATGTTCCATGCTCATGGATTGGAAGAACAAATATTGTGATGTCTATGTCTATGCTACCTAAAGCAATCTACACATTTAATGCAATCCCTATCAAAATTCCACCCATTTTTTTTCAAAGAAATGGAACAAATAATCCTAAAATTTATATGGAACCAGAAAAAACCTCAAATAGCCAAAGGAATATTGAAAAAGAAAGCCAAAGTTGGTGGCATCACGATTCCGAACTTCAAGCTCTATTAAAAAGCTGTCATCATCAAGACAGTATGGTACTAGCACAAAAACAGACACATAGATCAATGGAACAGAATAGAGAGCCCAGAAACAGACCCTCAACTCTATGGTCAACTAATCTTTGATAAAGCAGGAAAGAATGTCCAATGGAAAAAAGACAGCCTCTTCAATAAATGGTGTTGGGAAAATTGGACAGCCACTTGCAGAAAAACGAAATTGGACCATTTCCTTACACCACACACGAAAATAGACTCAAAACGGATGAAGGACCTCAATGTGAGAAAGGAATCCATCAAAATCCTTGAGGAAAACACAGGCAGCAACCTCTTCGACCTCAGCCACAGCAACATCTTCCTAGGAACATCGCCAAAGGCAAGGGAAGCAAGGGCAAAAATGAACTATTGGGATTTCATCAAGATCAAAAGTTTTTGCACAGCAAAGGAAACAGTTAACAAAACCAAAAGACAACTGACAGAATGGGAGAAGATATTTGCAAACGACATATCAGATAAAGGGCTAGTGTCCAAAATCTATAAAGAACTTATCAAACTCAACACCTAAAGAACAAATAACCCAATCAAGAAATGGGCAGAGGACATGAACAGACATTTCTGTAAAGAAGACATCCAGATGGCCAACAGAGACATGAAAAAGTGCTCCACATCACTCGGCATCAGGGAAATACAAATCAAAACCACAATGAGATATCACCTCACACCAGTCAGAATGGCTAAAATTAACAAGTCAGGAAATGACAGATGCTGGGGAGGATGCGGAGAAAGGGGAACCCCCCTACACTGTTGGTGGGAATGCAAGCTGGTGCAACCGCTCTGGAAAACAGCATGGAGATTCCTCAAAAAGTTGAAAATAGAACTACCCTATGACCCAGCAATTGCACTACTGGGTATTTACCCTAAAGATACAAATGTAGTGATCCGAAGGGGCACGTGCGCCCGAATGTTTATAGCAGCAATGTCTACAATAGCCAAACTATGGAAAGAACCTAGATGTCCATCAACAGATGAACGGATAAAGAAGATATATATATACACAATGGAATACCATGCAGCCATCAAAAGAAATGAAATCTTGCCATTTGCAACGACGTGGATGGAACTAGAGGGTATCATGCTTAGTGAAATAAGTCAATCGGAGAAAGACAACTATCATATGATCTCCCTGATATGAGGAAGTGGAGATGCAACATGGGGGGTTGGGGGGGTAGGAAAAGAAGAAAAGAAACAAGATGGGATCGGGAGGGA
>PISX010036780.1:0-11631 GCA_004024625.1 Mellivora capensis | reverse complement strand
CCTCAACAGTCCCACATCTATGACCATTTCTTTTCAACGCACGCATTTTACAATAATTGCCATAATAATATTTATGCTCACCAGATTTGCAACAATCACTGATTACTAAAGGAATTGCTGCTTTGTTCACTTGTGCTGTAACACACCAACAGAAAGTCCCGTGCCGCTGGAGTCCTTAGCTCCGTGAATGACAGCCACCATAGAATATCTGTAAACACATTAATTTCCTCCTCAGAAAAATGTGGGTTTGGGGTTTCACTTGATTGGAGACCCAGGTTCTTTGATGGAGTAGTAGGTGGCGTATAACATGGGGGACGTTGAGTATCATTGAAGAATTGTAATCTGCTTACTTGCCACTTGAGCGGGTAGGGGGTTGCAGAGCTGGGCGAGTCTTTGTTCCGTGAATGCCTAGCTCTTGGCGGGCGCTCAGTTAGGGTGGCTTACTCTGTAGGACGGAGCCCCGGGCTGCTGACCTCCAGTACAGGATAATGTCTTTGACAAATCCTAGAGAGGAAATGTCAGCTATCTCCTAGGGCCTGTCCACATGAGGCTTGGGGGCCACCGGGACTGGCATGGGGTGGGGAACCCGAGCACCCAGCTCTGGGCTTGGGTGGCAGACACTTCATGACTCCTCTCTTCCTAGGCATCAGACTCCTTCAAGCTCCTATAACAAGAGGGTCATAATCTGGGTCGTTTGAACAGCAGAATTTTCCCCTCATAGTTCTGAACTCTGGGAAGTTCACTATCAAGACGCTCACGCACTTGGTGTCTGGTGAGAGCCTGTGTCCTGTTCAGGCACGGCTGTCTTCTCTCTGTGTCTGCAGGTGGTGGGAGGGACGAGGGAGTTCTCAGCCCATCTTTATAAGGGCACTAATCTCATTTATGAGGCTTCCACCCTCATGGCCTAATTCCTATTAGGAACTATTCCATTCTGGGTGGGGGTGGGGGTGGTAAGTTTTTACATATGAATTGGCAGGAAATGCAACCATTAGTCTCTATTAGACTTCATTCCCTTCCTTCCCAGATAAGTCTTCTTCTCCAACTGTCCACCTTTGCACCTCAGGATGAGGTCCAGCCTGTCCCTGTGAGGGTCCATCCCAGCATCTCCTGTCCTCCGCCTCCTGGGGATCTGTTCTGAGTCTGGGGTCACATGACCGATGCAGGCGACTTGGGAGGCTTTTCAGCCTGAAGGTGGGTTGCCGGTGTCAGGACCGTGACAGCAAGCAGAGAAAGACACAGACACAACAGAGGAGAAACCCAGCACAATCTTTGCTGAAAGGTTATTTTATGAAAATATTTCATGAAAATTCTGCTGTTTAAGTCACCCAGATTATGATCCTCTTGTTATAGGAGCTTGAACGAGTCTGATGCCTAGGAAGAGAGGAGTCATGAAGTGTCTGCCACCCAAGACCAGGAGCTGGGTGCTCGGGTCCCCCACCCCATGCCAGTCCCGGTGGCCCTCCAGCCTCATGTGGACAGCCCCTAGGAGATAGCTGACATTTCCTCTCTAGGATTTGTCAAAGACATTATCCTGTACTAGAGGTCAGCAGCCCGGGGCTCCGTCCTACAGAGTAAGCCACCCTAACTGAGCGCCCACCAAGAGCTAGGGAAGAATATAACCTATGGAAAAGGCATTCCCCTGGAAATTCTTGAGTGTGTGTGCTTGCTTCGTGGTCCACTTCAAGAGATGTGTCATTGCCATGGCCAAAGGTACGCTCTTCACCAGTGTGTCCTGGAGCTGGTATTTCTAGGTCACGAGGGCTGATTGTACATATCTCTTCTCAACTCCACATTCAGGGACGTTACCCTGAAAGGACTGACAGCACAGAAACCTGCAAACACCCCAGTTCAGCTCCCCGCCCAGAGCCGGGTGCTACACATTTACCAGCTCACCATGTTCCCAACTGACCTCGACGTACCCGTCTTGCTGTGCTAACCAGCACTCTTCCTCTCCTCTGCAGCACCCACTGCCCAGCACCCTTGAGCCCCCGGGGGGCTCACAGCTCTTCCAACGGGGGAAATTGTGTGCTTACCAGGAATCAATTACGCTTGTCCCGAATCTGTTCATGCAAAATATATTTGTTATAGCAATTACAGAATTAGGTAAATATTGCAGTACCGATGGAATATGAGTATGAAAGTAATAGAGTTGTCATTGCCATGGAAATTAAGTCGAATGTCTGGGAAAGACTTAATAACGGCAAATAGCTTTAAAAAAAACCTGCTATCAAATTGAGTGCAGGCAAAGCAACTGTAAAATTTTGGGGAAGAGTGTATAAATTGGGAAGGGTTCTGGGTTCCTGTTCCTTGGAAGTGTCTCTAAAGTTCTTACTGTGTTTCTAGTAAATAAGAAGGCAATTTGGAACTCAGGTTCCAAGGAAGGGATGCCTATTTGTACATTTTTAAGTTAAAATATGATAATGCAGGTGTGCTTCTATCTTCTGTTGGGAATATACTTCACCCCTTTGCGGTGATGCTGGGACATCTGTCCGCATCTTGGGGGGTTAAGTGGCTTCTACTGTGACCCAAGGCACCCAGTCATTGCAGCCATGCTATGGCTTTATTTCAGGCAAAGATTCAGTCATAGACCGTTGACCCTTGACAGTGTGGGGGGTTAGGAGTGCGGACCTCTCACGCAGCAGAAAATCCGTGTGTAAGTTCTCAGTCCCTAGAACTTAAGGACCAATAGCCCAGCATTGACTGGAAGCCATCATAGAAACAGTTGATGGACACATATTTTGTACCTTGTATGTATTTTATCCTGCATTCTTACAATAAAGCAAACTTGAGAGAAGAACGTGTTGTCAAGAACACCACAAGGAAGGGAGACGACCTTTGTTGTACGGTAAACAACCTCGGTACAGGTGGGCCCGTGTGGTTCATACCTGTGTTTGATGTTCGAGGGTCAACTCCACTCTGAGCTCTGCCATCTCGAGGGTTACTCCCTGGTCAGCCTCATGCCCCAAACTTCTCTCCATTCGCTTTTCCCTTCTGCCCCTTGCAGAGGACGCCTTGTCCTTGAAGCTCTTCTGCTGTCTTCACTGCACCATAACATCCCACCCTCGCTTCCAAACCCAGCCTAGGCTTTTCCCCCATGGTACTCGTCCTGAGCTCCCGGCTAGAGGTAACGTCACTATCCTTGACATTCTCAGATGAGTTTATCTGTGTTTCCCTAACGACGTGGATCACTTTTTTTTTTTTTAAGATTTTATTTATTTATTTGACAGACAGATCACAAGTAGGCAGAGAGGCAGGCAGAGAGAGAGGGGGAAGCAGGCTCCCCGCTGATCAGAGAGCCCGATGCGGGGCTTGATCCCAGGACCCTGGGATCACGACCTGAGCCGAAGGCAGAGGCTTTAACCCACTGAGCCACCCAGGTGCCCCGATGTGGATCACTTCTTACAGAAAATTAGTTATGGCATAAAACTGGGGATCTGGAGGGAACTTCAGATTTTCTGGGAATGACCACTCTAATTCTGGAGATGAGGAAACAGGGTCAGGGCCCTGACATATCTATTTCAAGGTGGTCCAGGCAGTTAGCAATGAGAGTGACTTTGGTTATGTGAGCGGCCCCTCCCACGTGGAGGGTGGTCCACACTAGGCTCCACTCACTGCGCCTGTCACATTTATTGAATTTATTGAATTAGCACTTAGAGGCTACCTTCACTAAGTATGTTCAGATACGAATGAACTCTGTATTCATTGGAGAGAATTTGGAAAACATGAGATCATATGAAGAAGGAAATACAACCCACTATTTGTCTTGCTATTCAGAGATCCGGATTTTTAACATTTAGGATCATTTCCTTCAGATTGGGTTGGAAGATAAAAGAATCAAACAAACCGGTATTATGCATAGAAAAATTGTTTGAGGGAGGAAGTGTTTTCTGATTGAGAGAAATGAGTCATTCTGGATGCTATCTCTGACTCCCATCCAACCACACATCTACTCAAGAAATAAGCATCTGGGGGCTGGGGGCCAACCTATGCTCGATGCTTAGGGGCTCAGAGACGAATTTCATATGGCAGGTGCCTGCCCTCGAATATTCCAGAATCTAGTGGAGGAAACAGACGTGTAAACAGATAATCACAACGCAGGCTGACAATGGAGAGATGAGCGATGTAAGACAGGATGTAATTACACGCAACGTTACGTGACATGGATTTTACGGCCTGTCATAGTGGGCTGTGGCGGTTTATAATTTCTGTTATCAAACCGAAAGCCACCTAACAATGACCAGGGAAACTTCCTCTAAAGGTGATCGTTCATAAAGAGGGAATGATTGGAATCTCACGAACCGGTAATTACAAAAGCAAGAGAGGTTACTACGGTGTGTTTTATAACGGCAATCAAAAAAAATTACAGGGGAACTTGGAAAACGTTCCATTAATTCACCCCATTAAGGTTCCTGTCGGAGCTGAAAGGCAGAGCAGCCACAACTCACACCTCATGAGAAAGGGGAGGCAGGTGCCATCGGCGAGTCAGGCCCACTCGGGGATCACGGGCTTCTCGCCTCTGTCGGTGTTGGCGGCCCCGACGCGACCCTGACAGTTGGTTTTGTCCTAATGGAGTAGTCACACGCTACGGCCTCTTGTTATTCAGAAGACCATTTTGCATTATTGAACCCCTTTTAAGATACTCACGGGGCTTTGGCGGTTGTTCCCTTCCTCTTGTTTTGCTTTAACCTGGCAGGTGCGTTTTTCTTGAACTTGATGCCTTTTGCCCTGGAAAGGGGGCGGGCATCAGAGGCAGGTTGTCACCAGGATTGGAGTGAAGGGGAGCAACAGTCAGGAGTCCAGGCAGGGTATGTGCGGGCGTGGTCCCGCGGGACAGACCGGCCCAGAGTTTCAAATGCGGCCCAGGTTTCCGGGGACCACGAGCGTGATTGGTTGCCTTGTGTATCCCTGAGATTATGTCTCTGTTTCCACAGAGGTGGCTCAGAGGAGCTCCTGCTCTGAACATGACTCTCTCTCTCTCTCTCTTTCTCTCTATTTGGAAAACATTAGCAGCTTGCTCCTGGGGGAAATGCAATTCTGCTCAACAAGAGGACTGACCAAAGACCAATATTGCCTGGGCCTTCATGGAGTCAAGGCACTTCCTCATTTGGTGCCTCGATTTCCTCTTCTGTAAAATGGCAGGACTGGATTAAGAGGAGGTTTCTGGCTCTTCCCTGCTCTGTAACCCTGTGCAACCCCTCTGGGCTTGGATCCGTCTTGGAAGGGGTGCTCCGGGGCTTGGTGTGAACCCCTCTCCTGCCTCCTGGTGGCTAGGGGTGACTGCCATTCCCATTCATCGTCTAAGCCTGTTACCCACTAGCATCCATTCTGCTGACCCTCCTTCCAGGCCTCCAGCTGTTTCTCCACGACACTCCATGGCTCATACCGTGAATGCCCTACAGCCTTTCTGGAAGAACATGACCATCTTCATCAAACCCTGATTCTTTTTCCTCGTCCCCAATATGCAGGAAGAGAACACTTTCTCTTCTTCTCTGGGGGTAGATAGAGATAACGTGATTGAGTTTTGGCCACACAGGATTCCAGAAGAGGTCAAGAATGTTCCACTAGGCTTGACTCGTGACAGCCAATGCAGCCCTCCAGCCCTCTCTGTGCCTCTGCCGTGGAGAACCCGGAACCACATGCCGATTCAGCAGGATCTGGCCCCTCCCGCCCAAAGGTGGAAAGACTGGGGGAAGCCCAAGACATTCTCCAATAAGTCAGGGCAAATCTTAGTTTGTTCTCCAAATTCTAGCTACTGCCCTTGAACCAACCCACGGAAGGAGCATCCTTGGGAGTAGACTGAGTGGGGGAGACGTGACTCGTCAGTTATCCACAAAAACAGTTTGGTGGCTCCTCAATGAATTAAACACAAAGTTCCATGTGACCCAGCAATTCTGCTGCCAAATATATGCCTAAAAGAGTGGAAAATAGACATTCAAACAAACGCCGGTAAATGTTCAGAGTGGCCCTCTGAATGTTCACACTTGCCAGGAAGAGGGAGACAGCCCAAGTATCCATCCATGAATGAACGGAAAAACAAAATGTGATCTGGCCACGTGATGGGAGACGGCCCAGCTGTGAAAAGAACAAAGAACTCTGCCATGCCCCAGCCTGGATGAACCTTGGAAATGTTATGGGAAATGAAAGAAGCCAATCACAAAGCCTCACCTATTTTGTTATTCCATTAATACGAAATGCTAACCCACAGAGACAGCAAGTTTGGGTTTGCCGGGAGCTGAGGCGGGGGTGGGGGAAGGGGAGTAATTGCTTGAAGCACACGAGGTTTCCTTCTGAGGTGACGAGAAAGTTCTGGAACCAGAAGTAGTGACGGTTGCACAATCCCACCAATGTACTTGGTGCTGCTGAATCATACACGTTGAGATGGTTAAAATGGTGAGTTTATGCTTTGTGCATTCTTCCACAATGAAAAAAGAAAAAAAAAAGCTATGTACACACATTTTGAGCCAAGGAAGTGAGAAAAGAACCAAACAGACCCAAAACAACAAGACTGTAGCTGGAAGGCAAGTTACGGTACAAAGAAAGAATGCACGCAGTCTTAAAGGTCAAGGTGAGATGGACTGTGGCCCAACGATGACCGGATGACAAAGGTCGGCCCATGGAGGATCACGCTGGGCTGGAAGTGTATGCGTTTCTTTAGTGGGAAGGTCAAGGGCAGAGCCTCTTCTGTCCAGGTGGGGAGAGGGGAGGCTCAGAAACCATTGACTGCATTGGGCGCCATGATTTGAGGGCACCACTTGATATCATGCTGAATCTTCTGGGAATAGGGAGTTAGCAAAGTGTTGTGCTTGTGGCAATCTCTCTAGAATAATCCTTAAAAGGATTCTTCCAAGGAGCCTATGACTGTACCTCCGCGCTGGTTCATTCTCTCCTGCCTAAGCCGGCACACCTCTCTGTCACTGTCCTGCCTCCTGCAACTTCCGACACCTTCTTTCCTGTAAATGAGCACGTCTGGCCAGTGTCCCCTGGCTTCACTCAGTCTTTCTGGGAGATTTCACAGAGGAGGTGGCATCTAAGTGGGGTCTTGGAGGAGGAGTCTAATATCCCTCAGCGGAGAGGGGAAAGGACCTTGGGAGCAGAGGGAAGCGCAGCGTGGGTACGTGTGGGTTGCCTGGGAGTGGTGAGTAGTTGAGTGTGGCTGGAGCCAAATGAGTGGGAGACAGTAGACTTGGAAAGCAGTGATGGGATATGGAGTGAAAAGGCCTGTTAGATCACGTTCATGCTTCTGTCTTCTATCTGGGCTTACCAGC
The DNA here is from genome assembly GCA_004024625.1 of Mellivora capensis. NCBI lineage: Eukaryota > Metazoa > Chordata > Mammalia > Carnivora > Mustelidae > Mellivora > Mellivora capensis. The sequence goes on along the minus strand of PISX010036780.1, from coordinate 4,366 downwards.
GTATTCTAGAACATTCCAAGGGCACGCAGCTTGAGGCTCAGCGCCCAACTCAAGGAGCAACCAGGGAAATGTGCCCTTTGGAGACACATTGGGTCCAACTGCACTCCAGTTGCACAACTGGCTGAAATGTTGACTCACATGGTGGCCACAGAGCTAACTGGGCCGCCTCCTTCTAACCCTGGGGGACACGTGCGTGCCCTCCCACACGAGCCATGTCTGAGCATGGTATTGGGTTGGCTCTTGGGTTCTGACTTCTCTTCTGGGCATGATGCTGCTTACCATACTAATTTCTCTTACAGATTTAGGCTCCAGGTTTTCCTAGGCCACTGACAGACGGCGCCAGGCAGGACCCGGGACCTTAACCCATCCTGTCCGCTATCTTCTCTCCCTGAGAACCACTTGCCTTCCTCAGACTCTCCTGAACATGAAGAGGGTCATCTTGGGTTCTTTATCAAACAAAAGAGCTTGATTGCCTCTGGTGGGCCACCTGACCTTCACGACGTAGAGACCTGCTTGCACACATTCTCTTTGGAGGAAGGGATGTACCCAGAAGGCAGCCTCTCATATTTGGTATTTATTTATTCATTCAAGATTTCATTTATCTATTTGACAGAGAGAGAGAGCAAGAGAGCAAGAGAGGGAACACAAGCAGGGGGAGTGGGAGAGGGAGAAGCAGGCTTCCCGCTGAGCAGGGAGCCCAATGCAGGGCTTGATCCCAGGACCCTGGGATTGTGACCTGAGCAGAAGGCAGAGGCTTAATGACTGAGCCACCCAGGTGCCTCCATATTTGTTTTTTTTTTTTTTTTAAAGATTTTATTTATTTGACAGAGAGAGACACAGCAAGAGAGGGAGCACAAGCAGGGGGAGTGGGAGAGAGAGAAGCAGGCTCCCTACCAAGCAGGGATCCCGATGTGGAGCTCCTTCCCAGGACTCCGGGATCATGACCTGAGCTGAAGGCAGACGCTTAATGACTGCGCCACCCAGGCGCCCCCTCCATATTTGTTTTTTAAATCGAAAGCTATTTCTTACCTCCTTATTGGACAATAGTTCTTGATTGTCTGATTGTCCCCAAGGGGGGCCTAGATGTGACACTCAAGAGGCTGTGCTCCTTCTCCTTACTAGGTTCATCTCAGTGGAATCCTGGGTTCTCTGCTCTCCCAGCGTCACACCCCGGGTCTCCCCCAAACACGCAGGGTACACACGCATGAGGGACTCCGAAAGCCTGCATAGGTAGGTAGAGCTTCACATCGTTCTCGTTCAGACATTAATGGAAACCTGGCCTCAATTTGCATTCACAGATTTTGGAGATCTGAACATATCCGTGGGTGTGGAAGAAATCACCCCAGGACTGGACAGCTTCTGTATTACACATGTTGATTATATGAAGGTAACAATCTGAACCTCAAGATTCTCCCTGTGTTGTTTTTCCCCTGCAAGGGCTCGTCTCTGCAAGGCTGTGGCAAAACAAATAGCCGTGCAGACCTGGAAAATGCCCGCGCCTGACATGCCCGAGAGAATCGTCGGCCTCTGATAATTCAAAGGGAATGTAGAGAAGGGAGAAGTGAGTCCCTTCCCAATGTAGGGAGAGGTACTTGCCAGGGTCCCTTTCTTCCTCCCTCCAGTAGGGAACAACGGGTCTTCCCTTAAAGCTGAGATGTTGGCCCAGAGGCCTTCATAGTTTGATCATATAATTAGCAGGAGAGAAGGGTCGGTGCTTTACCGTCATCTGCGTCATGGGCATCTTTTCAATTACCTTGCAGTGCCGGGTCATAATGGAAAACGGGCATGATGCCATTTGTTGGAGCGATCTTTAAAGGCGAGACTTTCTGGGCTGGTTTCCTGATTGAATGTGTGTGTGTACGTGTGTGTGTGCATTGTTGTCAACTATCCTTCCAGGCACTTCCATTCCTCTTGATTTACCTCCTTGGGGAGTAAATGAACTTCAAAGGAAACCTGGTTCTGATTTATGGTCGGGCCAGGCCTTTGACTCTGGCTCTTCCTCCATCCAAACCCAGGGCTTTGAGGGTGAGAGGGGCTTGTGGAGCTCAGCAAACCTGGGCGAGGGTGCTTGCGCAGGGCCAGCCCCCACCATGAGGCCTGCCGGGGCTCCCTCCCGTGGCTGGATGTGCAGGCTCCCTTCCTTCCTCTGAGCGTCCTGCCTGTGGCTCCTGCGGCTGGGAGCTCAGCAGGAGGAGGAAGTGTTCCAGGATGAGGGAGGTCTGACTTCAGTCCTGGGTGCTCCGGGCTGCAGGCCCCGTGAGAGCTTCCAAACCGGCCCAGAGGCCCTTTGTCTGGGCACAGGGTCTGCAGCGCAGAGGAGACCAGCTACATGTTTAACCATCGAGCCAGTGCCTTTACTGCTGAGCACCTAACCTGGGGGTATTAATGCTTTGTTTTTAAGCCACGTGGTTACTCCAATTGAGCATTGATTACCAAGTCAGGTGCTTTGGGTTGTGGAGGGAGTAGCGTGATATTGCTGCTTCGGTTCTGAATTTCTTCTCTTTCTCTCTTAGGCCATGGCTGCAGCCCCCTGACTTCTCTCTGCTTCAGTCGTGTCCCCTCCGGGCCACCCCTGTCACTGCTGTCTGCAGAGCTGCAAAGCTCCTTGACTCCCCTGGACCCAGGGGTCCGGGGGGTCCTCGACTCCCCACTGACCCAGGGGTCCGGGGGGTCCTCAACTCCCCACTGACTCAGGGGTCCGGGGGGTCCTCGACTCCCCACTGACCCAGGGGTCCGGGGGGTCCTCGACTCCTCACTGACCCAGGATATGATGGGAAAGGTGCTCTCTGGGGTCATGCAGTGCAGTGGGTATTGTCTGCCAGACCAATTTCTCTAAAAAACGTCGATCTTCCCTTGTGAGTCCTCCATCTTTACAAAGTCTTTCCAAAGGGCTCCCCGGTGTCTGCAAGACCCAACCTGAGAGTTTTTACTTGTTGTACGAAGCCCTCCAGACCTGGCTCCTGCCCGCCTCTCTGTCATCTGCCACCCTGCCCGCTTCTTCGAGCTCTGTCCCTCAACGGTCCCCAGTGCCTCCACCTTTCAGACAGCAACAGCCCGGACCGAATGTTCTCCCCTGCACTGGACGTTTGCCACCTTCTCTCTGTCCCTCAGGATGCCGTGTCAGCTCCTCCTCCCTTGTACTGTTCTCCACACCTTGTCCCAGAGCCCTGTGCCCGGCATTGTCCTCTAAAACGCGTGTCCAGAACTAGACTGCAATCACATGGTTATTGGACTGTGACATCCTTGTGGGAGGAGACCGGGTCTCATCCATCTCGGTATCCTCTGGGCCTAGCGCAGTCTATGACCGAGGGTTGGCACACAGTGAATATTGGGGAGGGAAATAAACTAAGTGTACAACAGCCAGTGGCCTGCAGGACCACCGGGTCCACCTGGAGAGACATCATGCATCCAGGGACACCTCCCACACCTGGGGATGCATCACACACTCTGGGAGACATGGTCATAAGACAATGGTATGCTACGCTGTGAGTGGTGGGCACTAAGGTTACCCAGAGAGGGAAGGGTGGAGACAGTATTCCAGGATGATTTTGTGTGAGTCTAGGGTTTAAGGAGGCTCAGGGATCACGGATCTGTGTCCTTCCCCCACAGAGGAAGAACCTGAAGTCCGGAGAGAAAGATTGCTGCTTGAGAGTTGGCTGCAAAGCTGGAAATATCATCCAGGCTCCCCGATTCCCCAGTCCAGGGTTTATCAAGAAAACCTCATCAGGCTGGAAGCAGCAGGCATGTTGATGTTTTTCCTATAAATAATTTAGGAATATAAAACAAACCAAAATTTTGTTACTAAATATTGACGGTATAGCTCCTACTTAGGATGGCACATGACGTTCAATTAGACTGTTTTTATCTGCTTTTAGAAGCCCCCCCCCCTTTTAAAGGACAGGATTGTAGTGTGTTATTAACATAGGCAGATCTAGTTTTCAGATTGTGTTTCTGAAGGCATTTGGGGGAGATACTGATCTAGCAATGTAATCCCCACAGCGAGCCTTGTGCTGAGTTCAGGGGAGACCAGCAGGAGTTGCTGTCTTGACGTTCCAGTGGAAACATCGTCATGGGCTTCTAGAGTGGGGGTTCAATGCAGTGGAGCTCCCTGGGCATCCATGACTGGAACACAGCAGAACGGGGCCGGAGGGTGGTGGGTGGAAAGCTCTGATATGGAGAGAGGGTGGTTCAGCTGGAGGAGCCAACAAAGGTTGTCTCTGAAAAGAAATTCCAGGGATCAGGACATCTTGGACTCAGACGTCTCCCAAGAAAAGTGACACTAAGGACATTGAATGATTGCTACATGACTGTCACTGTGCTCAGAGCTCAGCACGCCTTATCTCAGTTCTCATGATAATCTTGCAGA
>PISX010036779.1:0-11526 GCA_004024625.1 Mellivora capensis | reverse complement strand
GGATTAGATATGCAATGAGGAAGAGTGTACCAGGCAGTCATCATTAAACAGATCATTGCTATTTGCAAATAATTTTGAGCACTAGGGTCTCTTTGGGCTGTAAGAATTAAACACAGCTCTTCTCAGATCCCTATATATTCAGGCCTTTTATTTGGTAGAAGGGGTGGTTAGGGAGGATCTAACTGCTCCCAGCAGCTAGAAATGCATTTTAGATAGCTTCTCAATGTAATAAGGTATTACATGTAGAAAGAAAATTTAATAAACCTCAGTGAAGTTTCATTATTAAAAAAAAAAAAAAACACTGAAATGGTGATACCTTTAAACGATACTCTTCACCTGTAGTTCACTGGCTTGTTCAAGCAGTTAAGTTATAGTCTCTGAGAATTTCATCTTGTGTGACCTGCCCTTAATAGGAATGGTTGAATAAGATTTAATGTTCAGAACCACTTGCTAAAGCAGGACTATCATTCAACACATGTTCATTGCAAAACTCTCACACTGTAAAGATTGCTTGAGGGAGCCACATTTCTCTGGGGTGTGGTCTCAGTTTCTCCCATCAACTCAACAGGACTTGAGGGCAGTGGGCTGAGCTTTTCCCTTCCGGCACAGATCAGAAAGGTTGTGAATGACTAAGCCCTTTATAAGCCCTTTTTTGTGGGACAGTCTATTTTAATGAAACTTGCTATTTAAATATTTACACACATGCACACACACACACACACACACACACACACATAAAGGAGAAGAGAAAACAAAAATAGATATTACAGCTTCATAAAATCACAATGAGCGCTGTGGGAGGGGGCCACCACCCAGCAGCCCACCCCCGTGCTGGGCCATCTAAGAGTCTGGGGACAGGACAGCAGGAGGGAGACAGCAGGCGAGGCCCCCAACGACGGCCTGGCCTGCTCCTTAGGGCTTCCTCATAGTTTGTCCCTGGCATTCGGCCTTCCTGTCCTTCCCAGTGAGGAAACAGGAAATGGTTGGATACGGGGTGGGGTGGGGGGCAGAGGGTGGTCCTGGGCAGGACGGAGGGGAGAAGAGGGACCCTTTATAAGACTAGAACAAAAAAACAATTAAACCTAATGTAATTAGTATAGTACAGAATTATACATGAACATTTTCATTTTCAAAAAAAAAAAAAAAAGACCGAGATTCATTCCAGAACAACAAAGAGGGTAATTGAGGGTAAGAATACCTAGAAATAGCTGTGTCCAGGAGTGTCATCTCAGATGATGCTGATCATTAATTTTTTTCCATATATGCTAGAAGCTTATCTTTAAATATTCAAAGTTATAACTTTAAATGAGTATCTACTTTGTAAGTAATGTTATTTATTTTATTTCAAAAAAAAACCTTGTTGAAGTACACTGTCATCATCATTATTATTATTTTAAACAGGGAAGGGTTCTCAGCAGTTTTGGCTTGATATGGGGCTTTTAATATATTTAGATATATCTCCCAAAGGTTTTAATTAAATTCAATTATAACAAATTTTTGGAAGTCTATCACTTCCATTTTTCTTGTCTTTTTTAAATCTGAGGTTACCTGAACAAAGAGAGTAATTTTAAAATGATTGTGATTGTGACTAATATGTATTTCTCCTTGTAATACTGGATACTGATATCTGAAAAGGAAAGCAGCCTCAACGTATTTTGTCTTGATTGTTCCAGATTCCTAGCACTACACTGTCACAACCAGAGATGACCCTTCGTGGTAAACCCAAATTCGCCCTTTATTTTCCTGAAAAGCAGTTTTAGCCTGAATGGTCCAGATTATCGCTTCAACATTTTAACTTCCTGTTGCTTCTCTACCCACTGACACTCTAATTTAGGAAATATCTTCTCTTCATTCCAGGCCTGAAGTTCACTCCATTGATGGAAAGTTACACATGAAAACATTTTGCTCCTGTCTGAACCAAAATCATGAACTTGAATTAAACGGACAATTTAGTCATTTGGGTTTTAAATATTTGAGAGCTTATAACTACCACTCAAAGCAGGAAAGCTATTTAAACCTCTAAATATAATAATGAGCAATAAACACACACAGTTTGATACTTAATAACCCATATCTACTCGCAATTAAAGTGACTGCATCATAATGAGTTTTGCCTCACAGCAGGAGAACTTTATCTAAATGTATGTCCCCAGTCTTTCAGAATAGAGTCAGACTTTTGTTAGAATGCCATTGGAAATTGGAAACCCTACAGATAGAGTTTATTGTAGAAAATATACTCATTATTAAATGATCTTCACCATCCGAACAAAAGAGAGCAGGTCAAGGAGATGTACTGTCTATGTCCATTTTTTGCCTGTTTGAAGGCTAGACAGCCAACCTGTCCAGAGCCCAGGACAGGAGCTAATTTTGAAAGGCTGTAGACTCTCAATTTATATAAGTGCAGAAGAGCACAGATTTCAGTAGACAAGTCCTTGCCTTGATTTTACACAATTTTATACACTCAAAGAAACGAGTTTTTTCCAGGCTAAGATATGTGCCTTTTGAGGGACAAATACTCATTTTGTCTAAAGTACACAAAATACACAGATTGAAGGGAAAAGAGGAGGTTATTCCTTGACTATCCATTAAAAAATGAACTCAGGGTGAAGGGTACCAACCCAACCACTTTGAAGGAAGCTCAGCTTTTCTCCCCCAAAGAGTATAAAAGGAGTACTCTCTTGCCTAAATCAAGCCAATCACATGTGTTCCTCCTTTCTGCCTCGGAGCCTCTCTGATGCAGAAAAACACTGTAGTGTCTCTGTTCATGTGTGCTGGACTATGGTCTTGCCTACTCTACTCCCTGCAGAAAAGCCTAAGATATACTAGTGCAGCCTATGTAATAGCGGTTTTGATGTGACTGAATGGAAAATTGAGCTATTTCAGCCAAGGAAGATATCTGATGATTTTACATAAGACAGAACAAAGCCTGTGTTGCTTTCTACAGAGCAACTATTGTCCATCCAAAACCTTATAGAAAGTTCTTTTAAAAAATTTTCTTATGGGGCATCCCTTTTGTTACAGCTGTTCTACAAACACCTCTGGAAGATGCAAAGAAAAATAACATATCATTTGAGTTTTCAAGATCATAACCAAATAACACATTTCACAAATAGCTATTAGAAAATGGTCAGAGGAGAAGTAAAGATAGCTTTTCACTGAAGTTGATAGACTATTTGAACTTCACCCAAAAGAGTCTTTTATCTTCTGATCTTATAACTCTCCAGCAGGAATATTAAAATAGGATTCCAAATTAAGATAAAACAAAATAATATTCCAAATAAGTCCCACGTGTCTAGGACAAATCTGAAGCTGCATTCTACTCAACTACATGTCTGTGTTAGAGACCTCAAACTTCATAAAAGACTGTTGGTAGTCTCCCCAGCTTAGCTGGTTGTTAAAGCATACTTTTGGCACTGATTCACTGATGCAGAATAGCTGCACTCCAGGCACTTGTCCAGGAATGTAACCCTGGACCACTGCAGCAAAACCAAGCAAAACTTGGTAAAGAGAAATCAAAAGAGTAAGTGCCTAAGGGAACTTGCATTAGTTCCAACTCATTTGATTTGAAGTTATAAAACCCTCATTCTTTCCATTTCTTAAAGGAAACAGGTATTTCATGGAAGTCAAAGCACAGGGATGCAATCGGACCTCACAAATGGATTTAGCTGTGTGTCTCATGTGGTTTTGTCTGCATACATGATTCATCACTCACTGTACCTACAGATCAACTCCTGCTACTTGGTTTCATAGGGCTGGTTAAAGATATCTAATCTTGAAAATATGTAAGCTTATTTTATAGATTCCACCTCCAGAAAAGAGGCTATCTCCCATCTCTCTTTCCATCCCAATTCCAAACCCTAGGGGAAAGGATTATGCTTGCTCAAGATGCAGCCTGGTTCATGCCCAACTAATACATTATAGGCAAGGAATAGGATCTAGGGTAAAGAACAGCTTGGTCCATTTTAAATCAAATTCCTACCCCCTGATCCAGCCAACAGCTCAGGACTATGTTTTGCCAGATCGCTGCTATGGGCTTACTATTACGTGAATCATGGAGAAAAGAGAACAACCAAAACATATGTGGAGGTATGTGAAATGGAAAGGAAACACATTACAGTCCATGATAGATATTCAGGGCTTCCATTTCTAAAGAAACTCTAAAATGTCATGTTTAAGCAAAAGGCAGCTTACTTGCAAACATCAACAGTGACCACCTTGAGCAATGAGTCATGGGTGATGCTTTTAGCCTACCATGAAAGCCTTCATGAAGAACACCTTTATAAGGCACCTACTCTGAGGATGTACAAGGTTAACAGAGACATCGAGGACCTTGCTTACTATCTCAGGGGACATGTAAGAACCATCAATAGCATCTCAGTATTAGGACACACATGTTTTTGTTTTTATAAACCTTGAGGTATGTGTAAGAAATTATGCTACTCTTCACATTTGCTATTGGGAATCCAGAAGTGCTAAGCAGGTTTTTAGATGTTTGTTGTACATTATCTTCCTACGTTGACTAATCCTATTTTTTTAAACATGTTATTTTTGCTTATGACCTCTCACTTATCTTAAATCTTTTCCTCCTTCTGATTTCATGTGCATTTTAAAGCTGCTCTTTAGATCTTATTTAATTGTTGTGGCAAAAAATTCTTCATGCTCATATCTATACCTCAAATAAAATAATTTTTAAATGGCAAAGCTGTGTGGTTTAGTTAATATAAAAAATGCAGAAATTTTCCCAAGGATTCCTCACCAAGTTTGAAGTTATCTTTCTGGTGTGGTAGTCCTGGGTAGAAATCCTTCCTTTTCCCCATATTTTCTCATGCTTTGTTGTAATTACTGCTCCCTGGGCCTATAAATCTTCAAGCTTCCTTCCAAAAGTAAAGATAGATATTTTTTTTTAATTCTCATACTGTTAGAAATTTTAAAACATACCAAGAAAGTACAAAATGAAAAGCGATGCTGTTTTAAGCAGCTTTCTAAGTGTCAAGTAAAGAATACTTGCCCGTGTTTTACTCCAAGAGAGGCATATATTTGACTCTCCTCTGAAATACTGACTCCACTTAAACCCCTTCACCCCCACCCTATGCCAGCTTACTGTTGAAATACAAGTCATTCAGTAAGTTTTCAGCATAGCCTGGGTAGCAGAATAGAAGCTCATGTACCTGGAGTGCTGCCTTTTATTAGGAGCTTTACAGTTAACTTGTATTCTCTTGAAATACAAAGAATACTTTGAAATACAAGAATACTCTCTTGAAAGAGACAAGATTTGCTTGGACAAGGTGATCCCTGTGACATCTCTAATTGAACCGTGGCCTCACAGCTTGCCATTCTGGCTTGTCATGGTCAAGTGCCGCTTTACTAAAAAACACCCTGGCACAACTGGACAAAACATTTGCTTTCTCATCAACATAACTTTGACCTGTTAGAATCTATAAAAAATGTTAAAATAGTGATATATTGGCAGTTTAATAGATAAGCAGTTTCTCTGGAAACTCTATTTCAAATTCTCTCTTTTTAGAAACTTATGGAGACAATGTTCCAGATTGCTAGCAGAGCAGTACCAGGAGTTATTTACTGAAGTAAGGGTAACTGAACTTTGACCGGGACTTGTTCTTGGTATTTTGATCAATCATCTTTTTTTTTTTTCCATTCTCACTATAAACATATATTAAGTATGTACCATGCAACAAACACTGGAATTGCAAAGGTTAACAAGACACAGCTTTCTTGTCCTGGCAGCTTAGATCCCAGTATAGGAGACAGAAATGTAAAGAATTAAGTTATGGCTTAATATGGATGGGCGGGGGGGAAACAAACCAAAAACTGTAGCAAAGTATTCTTATAGCATGTTAACAAGGCAAAGGAGCCAATTTGGAGTAACATTTTAAAATGAAACTGTCCCCTGAGCTGAATTTTAAGATAGGCAATTAGAACGTTGGTAACTTAAACCAGGAAAAGATGTCTCAGGAGGTGAGTAGACATGACCTATGAAAAGGCCCATGACAGGGCTTCCCAACTTCAGCACTACTGGCTTTTTGGGCTGGATAATTCTTTGCTGTGGGAGACTATTCCATACATTGTACCATGTTTAGCACCATCCATCATGGGCTCTACTCACTACATCCCAATAGCAACCCCCATTACCCAGGTGTGACAACCAAACCAAAACAAACAAACAAACAACAACAACAACAACAAAAACCCCTCCAGACATTCCTAAATATTCCCTGGGTGAAAGACAAAATTTCCCCTGGTTGAGGACAACTGACCTATAAGAACTGATTAAAGCATCAAAATGGACAGGGACAGGCTGATGGTGACTAAGGGAGATCAGGGTCAGACTGTGTGGCAGGATCCTTTATACCATGCTAAAATGATATTTAATGATTTGGAATATTTTACAGGTAGTCCTAGATTTTTAGTCATATTAATTTTGATATTTCTCCAAATGAATACCTGATTAACATAGACATTATGAGCAGTTTAGAGCATGTACATCAGAGATATTAATTTCTGGGAGTGCTTATAGCTTCCATTATATGCCTGGCTGTACAATTTCTCCCCAAATACTGTATAATCCTATTTCTAGAAATTTCTTGGGTAGTACCATTGATACCACTCCATTTTGTTGCCTTTAGCAAAGAAGAGCACAAAATTAAGTCGAGCAAGCAAAAAGGTGCTCACTTTTAAAAAATAAATCATTGAATGGATGAGTGCATGAGCCAATTAAATAATTAAATGAAGAAGGAGAGAAATTAAGAAAGAGTGATTGAGGAAGAAGTTGGGGTGCCTGGGTAACTCAGTCAGTTGAACATCTGCCTTTGGCTCAGGTCATGATCCCAGAGTCCTGGGATGAGCCCTGCTCAGCAGGGAGTCTGCTTCTCCCTCCTACCTTTCCCCCACTCATGCATGCACACATGTGTTGTCCCTCAAATAAATAAAATATTTTTTAAAAAGGGAAGAAGTCTATCAATAAAGTAATAAAATAGATTTTCTTGTGTAGATAGAAAATTGGTTCTGAAGAACACTAAGCAATGGCATCTTTTTTAGAAAAAAATCAATATTTTTCTGAGGGGACCACTGAAGATATTAACACTCAGTAGAGCAAAAAAGTTCTGATATACTGCTGAAAAGTCAGTCTTACTGTTTTATAGTTAAAACTTGTACTCAATCCTTAGAAATGACTAACAAAAGAAAAAAATGCAGTGCTAAATTGGAAACAGCTAATAGTAAATTTAAGGCAAAGGGCAACTTGTACCTGAGTTAGAAAGACCTGATATTATGCCCTCGGGATCAGACTAAATATGTGTGCTTTTCAGTTTGGCCATCATTCAAGCCAGAGCTTTGCAGTTTGACACTGTGAAGCAACTTCCTGGTAAGGATCAAGGGTAGAAAATACAGTGCAAACAACTTTCTTGCATTTTGAAGGTAGAATTGCCATGCACCTCACTGCCGTGGTGCTATGAAGATAGAGCTCAAGAGAGACTCTTTTTGAAGGTAGTGGTTGGAACAATTTGATGTTGAATGCCTCTGATCACCTCATGAAATTTTGTAAGGGGAAAGAGGGCAACAAAAACAGTCACCTCTGGACATATTTTCTTGAAAAGTTATCCGGTCGTCTTAAGTAACCCAGAGGGTCTTCATGAAAAAAAAAAAAAAAAAAAAAAAAAAGCCTTTTGAATCCTTTGACTCTAGCAAAAGGGTGCTAGTGCTTCCTCTTCTCTAAGAGAGAGATAAAAAAACATTTTTTTTTTAGATTTTATTTATTTGACATAGAGAGAGATCACAAGTAGACAGAGAGGGAGGCAGAGAAAGAGGGGGAAGCAGGCTCCCCACTGAGCCTGATATGGGGCTCGATCCCAGGACCCTGAGATCATGACCTAAGCTGAAGGCAGAGGCTTAACCCACTGAACCACCCAGGTGTCCCGAAAAAAAATTTTTTAAGAACTACATGTAGTACAATGTGTTATATTAAATACAATTTCACACTGGTTTGTGTCCAGTTATTTTGCTCCTGGATTAATCTTTTCCCCTACTTTTTTTATTGTGGTAGAATACACAGAAAATATATGTGCCATCTTAACTAACCATCATTAAATGTATAGTTCAGTGGTAGTAAATATATTCATATTGATATACAACCATTACCACTATCCATTTCCAGGGATCTATCTTGTAAAACCGAAATGCTCTATCCATTAAACAACTCTACATTTCCCCAATCCCCAGGAATCAGCATTTTACTTTGTTTCTATTAATTTGACAACTCTAAGCCTTTCATATAAATGGAATCATACAGTATTTGAGTTTTTTTGTGTGACTGGGTTATTTAACATAATGTCCTCAAGGTCATTCATATATAGCATGAGTGAGAATTTCCTTCCTTTTTATGGTAGAATAATATTTTATTGTATGCATATACTACATTTTCACTAGCACCATTTGCTGAGAAGAACATCCCTAACCCAATGAATTGTCTTGGCGCCCTTGTCAAAAATCATTTGCCCATATATGATTTATTTTGGACCTTGAAATTCCATTTGATTGGTCTATATATCTGTTTTTATCCCAGTACTATACTGTTTTAATTATTGTGGGGTTTAGGGGGAAGAGCAAGATGGCAGAGGAATAGGAGACCTAAATTTCGTCTGTTCCCAGGAATTCAGTTAGATAGTTATCAAACCATTCTGAATATTTACAAACTCAACAGAAGATCAAAGAAAAGAATAGCAGCCATTCTATGAACAGAAAAGTGACCACTTTCTGGAAGTTAGGACATGTGGAGAAGTGAATCAGAGGCGATATACGGGAAGACAGACCATAGAGCCTGCTGGCAAGCGATAGAGCAGAAGAGCACAAAATCAGAACTTTTAGAAGTCTGCTCTGCTGAGGGATATCACTCCAGTGGCTAAGCGGGGGTGTGGAACCCACGCTGGGACAGTATAGTCTCGGGATCCTCAGGGTCATAGAAAGATCAGGGATGCCTGAGCATGGCAGAGCTCCCAAGTACCAGAGCAGGGAAGCTGGCTGCAAAGAATTGAGTGCAGGAGTGGGCTCTGAGCTCACAGGTGCCATAAATCATGCCCCACAGCACAGTTGGGCCACTACTCTTTAAGCAGAGTCCAAAGAGACCCCCCTTCCTCCCCCGGGGGAGCAGCATGGGAGAATACTGCAGGAATCTGCTGGGTTTGGAGACTCCAAATGGGGTTGTGTGCCAGAGATAGAAATGCTTGGTCACGGGCCCAGTGAGCACGGGATGCGGCTGGAGACCAGGGAGAAACAAGTGACTGACCACTTTTCTTTGAGAACTCACTGAGAAATGCAGCCCCGAGTGCTTGGCACCTCCAGAACCAGAGATTGGGATGATGCCATTTTCATTCCCATCCTCCAAAGCTGTACAGAAAGCTTTCAGGGAACAAAAGCTACTGAGAGGAAACCTGAGCAGATTACTTAGCTGGGCCCCTGGCAAGGGTAGTACAATTCCACCTCGGGCAAAGACATTTGAGAATCACTGCAACAGGTCCCTCCCTCAGAAGATCAGCAAGAATATCCAGCCAAGAACAAGATAACTCCAGTGCTAGGGGAATATAGCAACTAGAATTTATGGGGTTTTTTCCCCATGATTCTTTAGTCTTTCAAAGTTAATTTTTCTAATTTTTTAAATTTTTTTTTTTGAAATTTTCTTCTTTCCTTTCTCAACCAACATCTGATCTTATCAATTCCTTTTTTAAAATCTTTTTTAATATTCATTTTACAGGCATAGTCTATCCCTTCATTGTATTTAACCTTATTGTGTGTGTGTGTGTGTGTGTGTGTGTGTGTGTGTGTATACATATATATATGTTTTAATTTATTTAAAATTTTGGGAGGCAGTTTCTTCTAACAGACAAAAATATACCCTAAATCTAGTGTGTGGCTCTGTTCTATTCACCAGCCTGATTGTTTTCCTCCCCCACCCAGGTTTTGAGTCTTTTCTAATTTGTTTAGTACACACTTATCTGAGGTCATTGTTATCTTTTTACCATTTTGTTCTCTCATTCATCTATTCCTCTATGGAAAAAAGGACAAAATCGAAAAACTCACCCCCAAAACTACAACAACAGAGGCAGTACTGACTGCCAGGGACCTAATCAATACAGACATTCAGACATTAGTAAGATGTTGGAACTAGAGTTCAGAATGACGATTATAAAGATACTAGATGGCTTGAAAAAAGCATAGAGGATATTAGAGAATCCCTTTCTGGATTAATAAAATAACTAAAATCTAAACAAGTCGAAATCAAAAAACTATTAATGAGATGCAATAAAAAATGGAGGCTCTAATGGCTAGGATAAATGAGGTAGAAGAGAGAATTAGTGACATAGAAGACCAAATGATGGAGAATAAAGAAGCTGAGACAAAGAGAGATAAACAACTACTGAATAACGAGGGGAGAATTGGAGAGATAAGTGATACCATAAGATGAAACAATATTAGAATAATTGGGACCCCAGAAGAAGAAGAAAGGGGGGGGGCAGAAGGTATATTGCAGCAAATTACAGTGGAGAACCTTCCTAATTGGGGAAGGAAACAGGCATCAAAATCCAGGAGGAACAGAGAACTTCCTCTCAAAATGAAGAAAAATAGGTCAATACCCTGTCATCTATTAGTAAAATGTCCAAGTTGCAGAGACAAAGAGATAAGCAGCTCGGGACAAGAGGTCTGTAACCTACAATGGTAGAAATACTAGACTGGCAACAGACTTACCCACAAAGACCTAGCGGGTCAGAAAAGACTGGCCTGATATATTCAGAGAATAAATGAGAAAAGTATGCAGCCAAGAATACTCTATCCAGCTAGGCTGTCACTGCAAATAGAAAAAAAGAGATAAAAAGCTTCCAGGAAAAACAAAAACTAAAAGAATATGCAAACACCAAACCAGCCCTACAGGAAATATTGAAAGGGGTCCTCTAAGCAAAGAGAGAACCTAAAAGTAACATAGACCAGAAAGGAATGAGATGACATACAGTAACAGTCACCTTACTGGCAATACAGTGTCACTAAATTCATATATTTCAATAGTTGGCCTGAATCTAAAGGGGCTAAATGCCCCAATCAAAAGACACAGGGTACTAGATTGGAATTAAAAAAAAAAAAAAATTTATATGCTGTCTGCAAGAGACTTATTTTATTTATTTCCTTTTTCAATTTTATTTTATTTATTTTCAGTGTTCCAAAATTCATTGTTTGTGCACCACACCCAGTGCTCCATGCAATATGTGCCCTCCATAATACCCAATACCAGACTCACCCAACCCCCCACCTCCCTCCCCTCCAAAACCTTCAGTTTGTTTCTCAGAGTCCACAGTCTCTCAAGGTTTGTCTCCCACTCCAATTTCCCCCATCTCACTTCTCCTCTCCATCTCCCAATGTCTTCCGTGTTATTCCTTATGCTCCACAAGTAAGTGAAACCATATGATAATAGATTCTCTCTGCTTGATTTATTTCACTCAGCATAAACTCCTCCACTCCTGTCCA
>PISX010036778.1:0-11638 GCA_004024625.1 Mellivora capensis | reverse complement strand
AAGATTTTATTTATTTATTTAACAGAGAGAGTCACAGCAAGAGAGGGAACACAAACAAGGGGAGTGGGAGAGAGAGAAGCAGGCTTCCTGCTGAGCTGGGAGCTGGATGCAGGGCTTGATCCAGGACCCTGGAATCATGAGCTGAGCTAAAGGCAGATGCTTAATTACTGAGTCACCCAGGCGCCGCATGAAGTATACTGTTAACTGTTGTTGAATCACTATATTTTACAACTGAAACTAATATAACACTGTGAATTAATTACACTGGGATTAAAAATAAGAGGATAAAAAAATAGAGACAATGCCAAAAACAAAACCTAACCAAGAAAAAAGTGTACTTTTAATTCTCTGTATCTATTACACCCATCCCCTTATCCGCCTCCCCTCTGGCAAACACCATTTTTTTCCTCTGTATTTAAAGAGTCTGTTTCCTTGTTTGTCTCTTTTTTTCTTTGTTCATTTGTTTTGTTACTTAAATTTCACATATGAGTGAAATCAAATGGTATTTGTCTTTCTCTGACTGACTTATTTCACTTAACATTACACCTCTAAGTCCACCTACATTGTTGCAAATTACTCTACGCCCATCCACGTTGTTGCAAATATCTTTATTTCTCATGGATGAATAATATTTCATTATGTGTATGTATATGTGTATATATACATGAATATATATACCTTTTTTATCCATTCATCCTTTGACATGCACTTAGGTTATTTCCATACCTTGGCTACCGTGAACAATACTGTAATGAACATGGGAGAGCAGATATCTCTTCCACATCCTTTGTTGTTTCAAAACCTACCATGGTTTTTTCCCTCACTTTTAGAATTCTAATGTGATTTAATTTTTTTAAAAAGTCTATCTTGTAAGGTTTTACAGGCAAGATGCACACAACACCAGGCAAAATAGGCACAAGGCAAGATTTATTAAAGGCGCCCTCGGGCGAGGTTCCACGAGTCAGGGAATTCGCAGGAGGAAGGGGTTGAGTGAGCTTTTCTTGGACCAAGGCCAGGCGGGGACTCATAACCGTATTTGGCAAGGTTAGAGATTGGGCGTTGGAAAGTCCAAAGTGGCTGATTTCTGTGTCACGCATAAGTTTTGGTTTACTCAAGGTGACATGTCCTTGACAGATGTCCTTATGGCGGGAAAGTCATGGGTAGGGGGAAGATGGCGGTCTGGCAGCCATTTTATTGTTCCTCCTGCATTCCCAGGGCCGCCCACCTAACCTATCTAACAACAATTAGGGAATTTGCTACTTCGACCCAAATTGTTCATTGAAAAACTCATCTGACCCTCTCTCAAGGCATTAGTGACCTTTTCTTATTACCGTGGCTCAATTACCTTTTAACTCTGGGATCTCACACAGTATCAGACCCAAGTGGTTTAGTAGAGATTTGACTAATGAATTAATTAGTGACACATGAAGATTCAAAGCCCCTACAAAAATATTTCAGATCCACTTACCTAACACGCTGACTCTTTACCTCTTCAGTATTTTTCCTAAGGACTACTAAAATGCAGAGGTCATTGGGACATTCCAGGATTTGTTGTTCAGTGTCTTGGGACAGGGTTTCCTCAAATGTCTGATTATTTGGCTTTTAAACATCTATTCTCAAGATCCATCAGTTTCAAGTCCAGGTATATACCCTTGAAAACTGAGGGCAGAAAGTCAAATCGATTCTTGTCAATGTTCATACCAACATTAGCATTATGGTATGAAAAATAGCTAAAAGATGAAAACAGATGAATGGATAAAAGGAATGGGATATATACATATAATGAAATATTATTCAGCCTTAAAGGGACTGAAATTCTGATATATGTTGCAACATGGTTGAATCTCAAAAACATTATGCTAAATGAGATAAGCCAGACACAAAAAGATAAGTGCTGAATAATTCCACTTATATGCGGTACCTAGAATAAACAAAGTCACAGAGACAGAAAATAGAACAGAGGTTTCCAAGGGTTGGGGTGGTGGGGTGAGGAGGGAGGGGAATTGTTGTTTAATGGAGATAGAGTTTCTATTTGGGTTGATGATAAAGTTCTGGGATGGTATGTCATGTGATGATTGTATAATATTGTGAATGTTGTTAGTGCTACAGAATTGTACATTTAAAAATGCATAAAATGGTAAGTTTTGTCATATATATTATTGTGGACATGTATGTATATCCACAATAATACACATATTGGTTATATAATATATATCCACAATAAAAATATAAACAAAAATGAAATAAAGTAACATTGTTTTTCATAGAAGATTCTCAGCCTCTTTTCCTAGAGATACTGACTGGGTAAGTCTGGAGTAAGGTGGGAAGCTATACATTAATAATAGATCCAGATGATACTTTAGATAAAGCTTACCTTTTGGAACATTGCTCGAAGGAACTATTCCTAGAAGTATGTCCTAGAGACCACCAAATTTAGAACATGTGAAAAATCCAAATTATCAGACCCAAACCCAGACCTACTGAGACAGAAACTTGGAGATGAAACCCAGAAATCTTTTTAAACTAGTACTCAAGCTCATCTTGGTGCAGGTTAAAGTTTGAGAACCATTACCTAGTGATTCCTGGAACCCTTCACCACTCGGCCATCTGCTTAACATGAATACTACAAGTCATTTGTCCCCAAGAGGAGATCTAAGAAAGATTGAAGAGATTCTTCCAAGAGAAAAAGGACCCAGGAGAGAGGAGTCACAGCTCTCCCCATTGTTAGTCTCCCAGGGCATAGGAATTGGCAGGTCAGAGACCCTTTCTCCTGTGGGGTCTTTACCTTTGAGGAGTCAAACTGATCAGGGAATGGAAAATACATTGATCAATTTGTCTAACAAGCTTCAGAGGGGATTCAGTCCCCAGGACCACAAAACCTGTAAAACACTGACTTATAGTCACTAAAGCCCATGTACCACTTTCAAGACACACAAGCCTTCTCTAGGAGAAACAAGTCAGGCCCCATATTACATGCCTGGCTCTGTATCTCTTCTCTTTTGGAAAACAAATCTTTCTTCACTACCCACCCTCCATGAGAGAACAAGATTCAGGAGAGTTGGCCCCTGTGGTGAACCCACATTCCCAAGCATGCATAGTCTAGTACGTGTTGTGGGAAATAGGGAAAAGAAGTGTTTGGATAGAAAGGACATTGACTACTGTTAAGCATATGGCAGGGACATCATATGATATCTGTGCAGACGGAGCTGTAGTGGCCAGTTGCTTCAGAGGGTCAAGGGGTATACTCCTTGTTCAAAGATGTTGCTGTGAGTGAGTTTTTACTTTGGTTGCATGTTATTTGGATGGGTGGTTGGTGGAGATTATAGGGATGAGGAGAAAGAGACACAGCACCCACTCTTGGATACCAGAGGACTGTCCAGAACCACACTGTGTAGTGACACTGTTACCAGTTGGAGGGGTACCAATGGATGCCTCCAGGTGCTAATAGACTTTTACCATGAGGTATCGATTTGTTTACTCCTACCTTATTCCAAAACTCCAGAGCCTCCACTTTCACTTAACCTCGACAAATCCTTTCTGAATCCTTTGCCACCTTCATATGTTGGGGAACACCTCCTATTTCATCAAAAGGACCTGTCCTACTTCTTTCTTCACCCTCATCTGGGTTTCTTATAGAGATTTTCAAGAGAGCAGAGTCCGTGTTCCCTGGTAGCCAAGGTTATAGTATATAAAGAAGCAGGGTGGATAAGGGGGGAAAGAGAAGCACACAGGAAGATCCAACATCCAGTTCCCTCTTGACATTCTACCCTTATGCTCTGGGAACATCCTGGAAGACACTGATAGTCACAAGTCCCTATCTCACAGTTCATGTGATTGCACTTGGGTATCAGGTCTCATCCTTAAGTAGGGACATGGAGTCATTAACAAGACATTGGACTAATTTATTCACCTATTCTGGCCTTTGTTCCTCTTCCTAAAACAAGTGGCTTTGTCCCTTCAACATTAATGACGTGATGATTGCCAACCCTGTTTTGTTTGACCCTCATTTTGCCTGCCTTAAATCTATCTTTAACTCCAGGCACCAGGAAAAATGTGATATGGATCATGTCACTCCTTTGTCACAGGCCCTACATGGCCCCTATCCTTTATCCATTATTTTTTTCAGGTTTCCCAGACATGTGTTCCCTGTTCCTCTCCAACCTCATTCATCCCACTTTGTGCTTCAGCAGATTGATAAGAGCACTCTGTCCCATGCTGCTTTTTGCATATGGACCTTTCTCCTTGCTGCCTTCTGTGCCAGATAAGCCCATACTCAATCATCAAGCTCGACAACTCCTTGCCCAGGGAGCTCTTCCTAAAGGAATGCCCCCTTGGCTCCATCACGTCAGGCTAAATTTCTGTACTTCACTTTGCGGACTGCCTTTATCTTAGCATTTAAGTCACTGTATTACAATGTCAGGTTTCTGCACCCATTAATGTCCCTGGGAGGTGGGGTTCCTCAGGACAAAACCACATCATTAATCGTTTTATCCCCAACAGCTAACACTTAGCCTATCCCAAAGAAGCCTTTCTTGCTCTAGACACTAGAAACAGAATAGAAACAGAAAACAAACATGAATTTGGTACATGAGTAAAGGGGAAATTATAAATGAAAAGTGGTTGTATCCTCCACCTCTAATTTCTAACCTCTGGCCCTATGTGAAATGTTTCTGATGTGTGGGAAACTCTTTCTTAAGATGAACGCTATTCCTCATTTCCATCACCCATTTGAATCACAATCCAGCCCCTATAGGAAATGAAATTTGTTTTCCTCAATTCTAATCCAGTTGATGACGTTAATGCACACAACATACTCCAGGAAATAACCAGAATTGTGGGCATTTCCTGTGCACTCTCTGGTATACTGCTCAACAGAACAGATCAGAATGCATGAAAGTAATCCACACTTACTGGAAGTCAAGGGAATCTTTTACAAACTCTCATACTTTAAAGATGAGTCATGATCCTTTGCTGAGAATACCTCTCACCAGAACTCAGCAGAGATGATTGCAAATTGCTCACCCCACCAGGGGTCAGAACAAAGATGGTCATTCATAGTTAAACAATTTGCTTCTGGTGTGATCATTTTTATCATTCCAGAGACACTATCTGCTTTGGGGTTTTTGTGAGTTTTCTTTTTTTCAGATAAAATTGGAATGTAACATTATATGAGTTTCAGTTGTAGAGCATAATGATTCAATATATTGCACATATAGGGGTGCCCAAGTGGCTCAGTTCGTTAAGCATCTGCCTTCAGCTCAGATCATGATCCCAAGGATCCTGGGATGGAGACCCACATCAGGCTCCCTGCTTGGTGGGAGCCTGCTTCTTCCTCTTCCTCTGGTGCTCCCCCTGCCTGTGCTCAATCTCTCTCTCTCAAACTCTCTGACAAATAATTAAATAAATATATAATATATAAGTATATGTATAATATACCACATACAATAGTTGATGAATTAACAAAATAATTCCAGTAACATCTGCCACTACACAGTTACAAAAAAAAAACTTTTTCTTGTGGAAAACTTTTTTAAGACTTTGTTTATTTATTTGACAGAGAGAGAGCACAAGCAGAGGGATTTGTAGGCAGAGGGAGAGGGAGAAGTAGGTTCCCCGCTGAGAAAGGAGCTGAAAGCTGGACTTGATCCCAGGATCCTGGGATCACGAACTGAGCGAAAGGCAGATGCTTAACTGACTGAGCCACCCACTGAGTGTTGAGCATCACTGAGGATATGATTCAAAATGCTGTTTGTGTCTTTAGGAGTATTTTTATCTTATGGTACTAAAACGGTTGAAACCTTGATATCTATGTTTTCATTAGACATTTTCACCAATACTTAACTTCACAGATGAAAGATATTTTTTCAGGCAATAAATGTCCAGGAAGCATCTGGCCATGGCCCTGCAGGATGTTGATGGCTCCTGGTACACTAAACAATAAGAATTTGTTCGTGTGGTTTATCATTTGGTAAAAACATTCTCTTTTTCTGCCTTTCTTTTTTCTTGAAGAGTAAACCTACATTCTACTCATCCTGAAGTAGTCTATCCAGATATTTGAGAGACTCTCAAATTTTCTCACCTCTGACCCTTTTTTGGGTTCCAGACAAGTTGGATAATGCAGAAAAGGTTACTGAGGTTCACCGGACCTCATGTTCCACATTTGTTTTAGAGTGAGTTTGGACCATTTTATCGCTAAGGTCTAACATGGTACTTAACTTTTTGGATTTGAATATTCTAGATAAATAGGATAAATGAGTGTCCCAGAGGCCAATGGACAGGGGTTGGTGAACATTATTAAATGTTGCATGTAATGAATGTAATGAATAACAGAATGTAGGATTCCTAAACTTTGTAATGTTAAGGCTATTATGCAGAGTACTTCACTTCAAGAAATAAAAATAGTAGAGAGATTCTAGAGTCTATCTAGTGCCTATTTCATGGTCATTCCCTGCTTCTAACATCTAGCTGATGAGTTGGCAACATGGAAGCAAGAAATCAAACAAGTGCTTCAGAATTTTTACTCCTGGGATTTTCCCAAGACGCAGTGCCTCAACCCCTTCTCTTTGGTCTGTTCTTGTCCATGTACCTGGTCACCGTGCTTTGGAAACTCCTCTTCATCCTGGCCATCACCTGTGACTCCCACCTCCACACCCCCATGTACTTCTTCCTCTCCAACTTGTCCTTTGCTGACATAAGTTTCATCTCCACCACGGCCCCTAAGATGCTGATGAACATCCAAACTCAGAGCAAATACATCACCTATGCAGGCTGCATCACCCAGATGTACTTCTTTATGGGTTTTGGAGGTATGGACACATTTCTCCTCATTGTGATGGCCTATGACCGGTTTGTGGACATCTGCCACCCCTTGCACTACCCAATCATCATGAACCCACAGCTCTGTGGCCTCCTGGTTTTCATGTCCTGGTTCATCAGCTTGTCATACTCCCTGACCCAGAGTCTGTTGATACTACAGCTTTCCTTCTGCATCAACTGGGTAATTCCACACTTTTACTGTGAACTTGCTAAGGTTCTCACGCTTGCCTGCTCAGACATATTGGTCAACCATATCCTGCTATATATAGGAACTAGCCTTCTTGGCATCATTCCCTAATCTGGGATCCTTTTCTCCTATACCCAAATCACCTCCTCAATCCTGAGAATCCCATCAACTAATGGAAAGTACAAGGCTTTTTCTACCTGTGCATCTCACCTGCCTGTGTTTTTTTTATTCTATGGGACAGGCATTGGTGTGAATCTCAGTTCTGATGCATCTTCCTGGAGGAGCATGATTGCCTTGGTGATGTACACTGTGGTCACCCCAATGCTGAACCACTTCATCTACAGCCTATGGAACAGGGACATCAAGAGGGCTCTACAAAAATTTTGGGAAGGACAATGTACATTCAGTCATACAAATGCTCATCCTGGGTTTTTGAACTGAAAAGAACAGCAGCAGTTGGCTAAAGAAATCCTGCCTCTTGATGACATTGAGGTTTACTTCTCAACCATCCTTCATAAGTGACTTTGCTCAGAACTGCTTTGTGAGTACTTTTTCTGGTCAACTTCTTATGTTGACTGCTCTGTTATCCTCACTCCTACTCTACACATCTCCTCCTTTTACTTTCCTATTACTACACCTCAGCTTGGATTTCCAATCAGAGCCTCCTTAAGTACCAATTCAGAATAGTTGCATAAGTATTATGAAATAGTGCATTTTATCAATAACCATTG
Organism: Mellivora capensis; assembly: GCA_004024625.1. NCBI lineage: Eukaryota > Metazoa > Chordata > Mammalia > Carnivora > Mustelidae > Mellivora > Mellivora capensis. Next base: position 3,904 of record PISX010036778.1, on the reverse strand, counting down.
CTAGTTCCTTTACTAAGCACTTTTGGTGTGCCAGGCTGCAGTAGGTGTCTGGAACATAGGAGTGAAGTGGGAAAAAAATGACCAAAATCTTTGCCCTCATAAAGCATAAATCCGGGATCTCAGTTTTTCTGATCACATTATAAGTCCAAACACATTATATAAACTGACGGATAAATTATTTATTTGGTTATTAGCAAGGTTGAACTTCTCCATATGTTTACTGAGTGCATTTCCAAACAACTCTGAGTTTGGGTTTCCAGAGTCCTTCACCTTTTCAGTGGGTGCCTCCCTGATACCACCAGGGAGACACTGAATGAATGAATGCTCCCATTCCTCTTCTCCTTTCCTTGAATTTTCCCATTCCTGAGCTTAGTGTTGGGTTTGAAATTCAAAGAATATTATGGGCCATTTCAACTACCTAGGAACTGTTTTTAAATTTTCTCAAATAAATGATATTGGGAGGGGGGACAAGATGGCGGGGAACTAGGCGGAGATGCCGTTTCAACCTGTCCCCTAAAGTGAGCTGATTACCTACCAAGGAACTCTGATCACCCATGAAATCAGCCTGAGATCAGAATTCTACACGTCTGGATCTCTATGGGCAGAAGCCACCAGTGGGCAGGTAAAGCAGAGTGGGAACTTCGGACTGGTATTGGAAGATAAACAAAAGCTGAGGGAGCCACCAGAAGCAACCCATTGAAAAGTAATACCCCAATATGAGAGCATCCTGCATCTGGGGACCAGCATTAACTTGAAGTCTGGTAGAAAGCACTCAAAAAGAGCAAAGGATCGTGGGGTGAAATTGTGGGAATTGGAATGGTTAGGGACAGGGGCTTAAGTCCCCTACTGAGGACAGACACCCCTGGTGCTGAGCCAGAGAGAGTGCCACGGAGAAACCAGGTTTTGGTCCCTGAGCCGTGAGGAGACCTCCTAAGGGTGCTTGGCTTGCGGGAGGGGCTGGGACACTCGCGCAGCAGAAACAGCCTTTTTGCAGACCCCACCGTGCTAGCAGAGCCTGAGATGCACTCCACCCCCTCCCCTGAGAGAGGCGTGAGCAGGAGTCAGCCCGGCGCGCCCGGCACTCTCGGACCCGGAAAGTCTGAGAGCTCCCAGCCCAGGCCAGCGGGAAAATCTCTGGGTGCAATCACTGCTTGAAACATCTCTGGCGGTCTGGAACTGCCCAGACAGCCACCTCTGTTGTGGTTTTGAGTACAAGCAGGACACACAGGTGTCCCCAGAGACCACAGCTGGGAACCTGCTCTGCAGCACCCAGAGGTGAATGGACTGGGGCTTCTCTCTGGGAGGGAGGTCTAGGTGCAGTTTCCTTTCCTCTAAACCTCCAAGAACCATTGGGAGCTGCCAAGGGGAGAGAAAACAAATGAACAAACATAAAAACCTCCAGAGAACAAAAGCCTCAGAGCCCACCACCTTGAGGGGGGCGGGAGGACTTAACTCAGGAAACACTGCCTGAAAACCCACACAGCAGGCCCCTCCCCCAGGAACCCAACCGGGAAAAAAAAACCAAGAAGGGAACAATCACTACTACTTCAAAGATACAACGTTTAATTTTTAATTCGTTCCCACTATTCTGGTTCATTTTTTAATTTATTTTTAATGTTTTTTATTTTTTATATAGATAAATTTCAGCCTATTTACAATCACAGTGAGATGTCCAGTACATCAAATTCCATAATAACCTTTTAACCTGAACTTTTTGATACATATACCTATGTTTTTCTTTTGCTTTTCTATTTTTTTAATTTTTTTTATTTTAATTTAGTTTAGTTTAGATCATTCTTTTCTTTATTTTTCTTTGCTAATATTCATATAGAGTTAAACTTCAAGGAAATCCCCTTTCCCCAATCAATGCTACCCCTATAGGTAAACCAATTTTTAATCCCCTGTTATCTTAGGAAAGTTGTGTCCTTTAAAAAAAGATATCAACATACATCCAGGAAGAATCAAAATAACCTTCCTCGCCACACTGAGAATTTACAACCACTCTCCCATCTTTTTCTCCTGCCAGTATTTCTGTATATTTGTGTTTCTCCTGGTAGTATTAAATCTTATACTTGGGGTTCTTTTTGACGAGGTTATTTTTTTGTTTGTCTGTTCGTTTCTTTGTTTTGCTTCTACATATATATGTCTATATTTTTTTCTTCTTTTGTCATATACTTCTATCAGTCTTTTTTGTTTGTCTGTTTTTGTTTGATTACTTCACAAACCTTACCTTCGGGCCCATTTGGGCTGAGCCTTCTCTTTTACCCTTCTTTCGTTTTCCTCTCTCTCTCTCTCTTTTTCTTCTTTCTCCCTTTCTTTTTTTCTTTCATTTGTGTGGGGACTCTGGATTGCTCAGAAGCATTCCAGGGTGCACCTTCACTGCACCAAGGTCGATACATCCAGCTACAACCATTCAGCCATCTCTCACCAAAATGACTAGGAGGAGGAATGCCCAGCAGAAGAAAAAATCAGAAGATGGGCCCTCTGCAACAGAGATAATGGCTACCAACATAGACATTATGTCGGAAAGGGAATTCAGGCTAACACTTATCCAGGTAATAGCGAGGTTGGAGAAAGCCATGGACGACCAAACGGAATTGATTAGGGCAGAACTGAAAGCCACCAGGGATGATGCTCACAATATTAGGGCAGAACTGAAAGCCAACAGGGATGATGGTCACAAGGCTCTCAATGAGTTCCAATCTAATCTAAATTCTCTAAAAGCTAGGGTAACTGAGACAGAAGATAGAATTAGTGATCTGGAGGACAAACAGATAGAGAGAAAGGATCAGGAGGAAGCCTGGAACAAATAGCTTAGAAGCCACGAAAACAGAATCAGAGAAATAAATGATGCCATGAAACGTTCCAACGTCAGAATTATTGGAATCCCTGAAGGGAAGGAGAAAGAAAGAAGTCTAGAAGATATAGTGGAACACGTTCTTCATGAAAATTTTCCAAATATCACAAACGGAAACAGCATTCATGTACTAGAGGCAGAACGGTCCCCCCACAAGATTTTATAGATTCTCAAAAGGCCTTGAGACACCTGATAGTAAGAATGAGGAATTATGATTCTAGAGAAAATCACTTGAAGGCAGCTAGGACAAAGAAGCTCCGTATGTACAGAGAAAAGCCCATTCGAATAACGTCAGAGCTGTCCACAGCAACCTGGCAAGCCAGAAAGGGCTGGCAATATATATTCAGGACATTAAATGAGAAAAACATGCAGCCAATAATACTTTATCCAGCAAGACTGACATTCAAAATGGATGGAGAGATAAAGAGTTTCCAAGACCCGCAAGGCTTAAAAGAGTATGCGACCACCAAGCGACTCTGCAAGAAATATTAAGGGGGGTTCTATAAAAGAGGAAAAATCCTAAGAATATCATTGAACAGAAATATAGGGACAATCTACAGAAAGAAAGACTTCAAAGGTAACATGATGTCAATAAAACCATATCTATCCATAATCACTCTCAATGTGAATGGCTTAAAAGCGCCCATAAAATGACACAGGGTTGCAGATTAGATAAAACGACAGGACCCATCCATATGTTGTCAACAGGAGACCCATTTCGAACCTAAGGATACACCCAGATTGAAAGCGAAGAGATGGAGAAACATCATTCATGCCAGTGGGCCTCAAAAGAATGCCGGGGTAGCGATTCTCATATCAGATAAATTAGATTTTAAACTAAAGGCTGTAGTCAGAGATACAGAAGGACACTACATCAATCTTAAAGGGACTATCCACCAAGATGATCTAACAATTGTAAATATCTATGCCCCCAATATGGGAGCAGCCAATTACATAAGAAAACTATTAATCAAGATAAAGAGTCATATTGATATGAATACATTGATAGTAGGAGATCTTAAGAAGCCTCTCTCAGTAATAGACAGA
>PISX010036777.1:0-11639 GCA_004024625.1 Mellivora capensis | reverse complement strand
ACCATAAGTGACTCTTAATCTCACAAAACAAACTGAGGGTTGCTGGGGGGAGGGGATCGGGAAAGGTGGGTGGGGTAATGGACATTGGGGAGGGTATGTGCTATGGTTAGTGCTGTGAAGTGTGTAAACCTGGCGATTCACAGACATGTACCCCTGGGGATAAAAATTTGTTTATAAAAAATAAAAATTAAAAAAAAAAAAAAGAAAACATTAGCCAAACCCAAATGAAATGTATTTGACAAGGTAAAGCAATCAGTACTCTTTAAGAGTCAAGGTCATGAAAATTAGGGAATACCAGGGCGCCTGGGTGGCTCAGTGGGTTAAGCCGCTGCTTTCAGCTCAGGTCATGATCTCAGGGTCCTGGGATCTAGTCCCGCATCGGGCTCTCTGCTCAGCGGGGAGCCTGCTTCCCTCTCTTTCTCTCTGCCTGCCTCTCTGTCTACTGTGATCTCTCTCTGTCAAGTAAGTAAATAAAAATCTTAAAAAAAAAAAAAGAAAATTAGGGAATACCAAGGCATTGTCAGAGATTAGAGGAAACTAAGGAAATGTGACAACTAAATATAATGTGGGAGTTTTTTTCTTTTACAATGGCCTGTTCTTGCTTAGTGAAATCTATTTCTTTGTTTTCTCTTTGAACATTAGAGACATGCTTTAAAATGTCATACTTTTTTCTTAAAATGTCTCTGTTTCAGATTGTTCCATTATTTGTATGTAGTTCTGAGATATGAATTCTGTTAACGTGCCTCTTCACGACTGTGTTGGTTTTTTTTTAGTGTTTCCTACTTTTTTGTACTTGGGAAATTCTCTTTTGCTTTTGGATTTAGCTGTGTATTAAAACAAGTTTTGTTTTTTGGTTATATCTCAAGTAGTGTGTTGGAAGTAGAAGAGGTGGCTTCTTGCATTAATTAAACTTACTAATATAGTAGTATATGATGGGAAACCTCTCTCCGTATTCCTCGTCCATTTATGAATAATAGGGTAATTGCGTTCAGTGACTTAGGGGCTAAAATAAAACTGCTCACCTTCCTAATATTTATCTTACAATTGCAATATATATATATATATATATATATTTTTTTTTTTAACAATATATTATGGTTGAGGTCAGAATTTTTTTTTTTCTGCTTTTGTAAAGAAGATTATCAACTTATTTGAAATAGTTTAGAACTCAAGTGGTGGTAGAAAGAAATAGAATTCTTTTCCACTTTTTTTTTTTTTAAAGATTTTATTTATCTATTTGATAGACAGAGATTACAAGTAGGCAAGAGAGGCAGGCACAGAGAGAGAGGGGGAAGCAGGCTCTCCGCGGAGCAGAGAGCCCGATGTGGGCCTCGATCCCAGGACCCTGGGATCATGACCTGAGCCACCCAGGCGCCCTCTTTTCCGCTTTATTGTCTTGGAAGCATAGGGGAGGAAAAAGGCAGAAAAAGTTACTATTGCAGTAATATATACTTATAAGGGGCTGGAATTAAAGCTGCGGAAAAGAAAAACTTCCCCTTCCTACCCCAATATTGCTCCCAAACATTGTCCAGATTGGAATTTTGCTGAATTAATTCCTCCCTCCATCTCTCTCCCTCTCCTTTTTAACCTTTGGTAGGTTTAGGGCACATGTATGTTATGGTTGTAGTTTTAAAAAAGTCCACTGGGCAGTGGACCCTAGGGCCATTAGAATATGTGAATGCCAGGGGAAAATGGAAAACAGTTCTTTCATATACCTGAAATATTATTTTCATTCATTTCCACCAAAATTAACTATGAAGCCCAAAAAAGTGAAATAGACAAAAGAAGAAAAATCCCATAGTAAATAAGGATTTAGAAAATATAAAGAACTTGTGAAGTAGCAGTCATTCAGATCATGTGAAATGGGGGAAAGGAAAACCTATGAATCCTTCTGTCAGAAAACATCAGAAGCAGGTATTTATCAACCCGTTATGGGAGAAATTTTTTCCAAGCATTAAATTGATCTGAGATCTTAATTTGATAGTACTGAAAAAATTGTGTGGCAGGCCTAAGTTCCTAGATTTAAAAGCAGAACTCATATTTTAGTTCAGAAGTATTTCTTTTATGGTGATGCTTATAAAATCACTGGAAATTGTATTCCTACTGTAAAGTCATCTGCCTGATATAAACTGATGGCAGCAGAACACAGTGATGAAAACATGTATCCTTCAGATGAAATTGCTGATATTTGACTAGTTGAAACTTGACCATGATTCATAAAGTTGATGTCAGGTCTATTTTCAGTTGTGTTGTTTAATATTCATAATGATACTATAGTTTCAGGTCTTCAGTTTTCTTTGATGGCTGAATTTTTATTATTTATTTCCTCCACAGAAGGAATCTCCATATCTTTGAAAGATTTGCGAATACTGTTTTTATATGAATTTAAACTAGGACACAGTGCAGCCACAGCAAGTAGAAACATCAGTTCTGTCTTTGGAAAAGGCTCTGTTAGTGAAAGGACTATCCGGTGGTGGTTCGAAAAATTTCGTTCTGGGGATCTGAGTCTGAAAAATGAGCCTCGAGGGAGACCCAAATCTGTTTTAAATGAAGATCAATTGAGAGCCATGGTGGAAGCTAACCCCAAAACAGCAATAAGAGGCCTCGCAGCAGACTTAGGAGTTTCTGCTACAACAATTTCTCGACACCTGGCTGCAATAGGAAAGGTGAAAAAGTTGGACAAATGGGTAGGTAACACCAACTGATGGATGATCACAAACTGAGATGATTAGAGATGTGCTCATACCTTAAGATTTGAAAGAGCAGAGACCTATTTTAGAGAATATCATAAACTTTGACAAAAAATGAAAGTGGTCTGGATGATGGTTGGATGTTAGAGAAGTTACCAAGTGTGTTAAAACCATCATTGCAACCAAAAAGAAGGTTCTGGTAACTATGGTGGTCTGCAAAGAGAGTATTTCATTACTTTTAACTCAGGCAAAACTAACAGTAGCATCTTATTGTAAAGAAGTTGAAATTATGTATCATTTGTCATCATTTGAAACTCCAAGAAACAGAGCATTCTCTAATAGAGAACAGTAATGGAAGGATTTGAATAAATTTCAACAATGCTGAATTTTAAATATATTTGGAGAAATTTATCATTGAGGGAAAGCAGTTAATGCTAATAGTGTGTATTTTGGTTGAATAAAACTTTTCTTTTTCTGAAAAACACAACATTTTCATTTTTATATAAAGGCAGTTTCATATGGCTCAACTTAATACCTTCCCAGACCCTGGCAAAACATGAAGACTGAAAGATACCTAATATACTGGAAAACTACAAGCTGCCCCTGAGTTTTGAGCTTCTTCATTGGAGGAATGTGGAACAACCCAGAGTGTATGTGTGTGTGAAAGATACTTGGGACTCAGCTATGCAAAAATCCGGGTAAAGAGGGTTTTAGAGGGATAAGCAAAAGCTCTCAGGCTTTCGGAAGATATTTTTTGAATAAAGAAGTGAAAGCATGTTTCTGATAAAAGAGCCGTGTACACAGTAGACATGCATACTGGTGCTTTTGAGTGATCATACTTATTCTGTCACACAAAGCCAGTCCTTCGTCCATGATTCGTTATTTAAAAAAAAATGTAAGTGGCCTATCAGAGACCATAATTAATGGCCTCTTTATGATTATGTAGCTAGATTGCAGTTATTTCTGGCATTCATGGAAAGTTGGGGTAAAGATATTGGGATGGTTCTCTTCCTGCTTCTCTCCCTTCTGATGATCTACTGTGTCTAATCTGTGAAGGATAGCTAAAGAATCCTATAAGCTAAGAGGTGAGAAAAAGACATCTGGAATGGATTTTACTTGAGAAACATAGAGGGAAGGAGGGAGGGAAAGATGGAATGGAAATCTTTAGATTTTGAATCTAAATTTTGAAATCTTTAGAATTTGACTGTGAGCCAAAGAATTAAAGACCACAGGATGCATTATTGCAAATTAAAAAAAAAAAAGAAAGAAAGAAAAAGGATGTCCTTTCCTTTGGGTAGAAGCAGCCCAAGTACCATGACACAAGGCTTTGTGAGCAGAGGGTTTTCGTCTTTCCGCTCTAATTTACTCCCCTGGCTGGGTGCTCTGGTCTGGAGTCACCTGCTGATTTTACTGCTCCATCCTTGGGTTGTCAGGGAATCTAGTCAATGTTTTTTGTGAATTCCTTCTCAAGAATGAAGAATGAATCAAGAATGAAGCCTGAGACTTAGCTCAGACTGATAGGGTAACAAGGCTAAACCCAGAGGTGTGGGAAGGACTTTATACGAAAGTCAGCAAGCACAACGGTGATGTCAAATGGTCACAGAAGGTTGGCCAATGTGAAAGAAAGTGGTGTTGTATAGTTACTTTGTCTGGGTAGTAGTTGCTTTGTGGCCATCCATCCTTCCCTCACTTCTCAGACCGCTTGTTAGACTTCCAGAGCTGGATGATGGACTTTGGTCTAAGATAGTCAGCAGTGGGGCGCCTGGGTGGCTCAGTGGGTTAAAGCCTCTGCCTTTAGCTTGGGTCATGATCCCAGGGTCGTGGGATCGAGCCTCACATTGGGCTCTCTGCTCAGCAGGGAGCCTGTTTCCTCCTCTCTCTCTGTCTGCTTCTCTGCCTACTTGTGATCTCTGTCAAATAAATAAAATCTTAAAAAAAAAATTTTTTTTTAATTTATTTATTTGTCAGAGAGAGAGGGAGAGAGAGCGAGCGAGCACAGGCAGACAGAGTGGCAGGCAGAGGCAGAGGGAGAAGCAGGCTCCCTGCCGAGCAAGGAGCCCGATGTGGGACTGGATCCCAGGACGCTGGGATCATGACCTGAGCCGAAGGCAGCTGCTTAACCAACTGAGCCACCCAGGCGACCCTCAAATAAATAAAATCTTGAAAAAAAAAAGTCAACAGATATCCCTGTTCACTCCAAATGAGTGGTTTCTTCTAAGAAGAACCAGTGAAATGTGATGAGACAGGGAAAGGAGCAGTTATAGGATGTTGAATTATCCTATCAACTGTCCTTACCCCCTCCAACAAGGGGTGTAGACTTGAGAGGCAGAAATGAACCCTTGTTCATTGTGAGCAAACACACGGAATGAGTTGTCCCTGAACTACTATTAGTGTATTTTGGTTATGTGAGATAGTAAATACCCTTTTAGCGCTCCAAAAAACAAAGCTTTCAAAAGCTCTTTGGTTGAGTGTCGAAAGGAGTGGAGGTGGAGGTTGCTACATCTCATCTTCCCACCATGTCCCTGAGGTAGTTTGGGTCCTGACTGCAAAAGGAGTAAGAAGTGGCAGGGCACCTGGGTGGCTCAGTGAGTTAAGCCTCGGCTTTTGGCTCAGGTCATGATCCTAGGGTCCTGGGATGGAGCCCTGAGTCAGGCTCTCTGTTCCGCGGGGAGCCTGCTTCCCTCTCTCTCTGCCCTTTTGCCTCTCTGACTACTTGTGATCTCTGTCTGTCAAATAAATAAATTAACAACAACCAAAAAAAGGAGTAAGTAGTGGCTTTCAGGGGCACCTGGCTGGCTCAGTCAGTAAAGCTTGCAACTCTTGATCTTGTTGTAATGAGAGCCCCATACTGGGGTAGAGTTTACTTAAAAACAAACAAACAAAAAACCCCCAAAAAAGGGACTTTGAATTTTGGTTTATTATATACATAATAGCTGTTATTAAAGAGCTTCCTGCCTTGATCTAATTGCTTAAGTGAGACTAGAGCACCTATAGCCACTTTAATGGTATGCGTGAAAGATCTTGGGCACAGAGATAGCATCCAAAGCCAGTGGAAAGTGGACTCTTCTAGGACCTGTCAGTCTGATGGACTCTGTCTTCCTCTTTCTGTTGGTGCTTTTGCCACAGTAGCCTCCTTTCACTTCCTTTGACCTCAGTTAATTTGTTCATGCTACTTACTGGTCTTCATGTCATTAACTCTGCCTGTCACACACATTTCCTCCAGGACGTCTTACCTGATTACCCCACCCCACCGTAGGTCAGGTCCCCTTGTCATGGCTTTAGGACTCCAGGATGGTTCCTTCATAACTGTAATCACAGTAGTTATATGTTTGTGTGATAGTATGTGTTTGTCATCTTCTGTGCTAGATTATAAAATTCACAACAGCAGGGACGTTTTTGCTCACAAGATCATACCCCTATCAAGAGCACAAGGTCCAGCACATGGTAAGTTCCTAATAAATGTTTGTTAAATGAATGAGTAAGTATTAGGGCCAGTCTCATCCATTTTGTAGAAAACCCTTGTTTTGGTATCAGTTTAAATAAGGAATATGTTGATAGCAGATCATTGAAAACCTAACGAACAGTGGCTTAAATAAGTAGGTTTTGTTTACTGTAACTTACAAAAATTTTCAAACATACAAAATACCCAAATTTTACAGTGAACACCTGTATGCCAATCACCTAGATTGTGCCATTTGACATTTTACTCTGCTTTAGCACTTATCTACTCATGTAGATCCTTTAAAAAGGATGTAAAAATACATCCTTTTTAAAAAATGCATGGTAATGTAAAGTAGTAGGCATTAGCACATTTCACCCTAAATACTTCAGCATACCTATCATTACCTAGAGTTCAGTATTGCCTTAAGGCTCTTGTTCTTATAAATTTAAATTCAATAAAATGTCCAAATCTTAATTGTACTGTTTAGTATGTTTTGATAAATGCAAATATTTGTGTAACACAAACCCCTATGAAGATATAGACTATTACTGTCAGCCCAGAAAGTTCTTTCATACCTTTTCATTTTATCCCCACTCTTATCCCTAAAGGCAAACACTGCTCTGATTTTTTTCTACCATGAAATAGTTTTGGCTGTTCTAGAACTACACATAAATGGAATTGTACAGTATGTGCTCTTTTGTGTAAGGCTTCTTTTACTAAGCATCATGTTTTTGAAATTAATCCATTTTGTTGTATGTACCAATATTTCATTCCTTTTAAAAGCTGACTAGTATTCCATGAAATGAATATAACAATTTTTCTATTTACCTGTTTGATACATTTGTGGAATTTTTTTCACAGAGCTTATTATAAATAAAGCTGTTGTGAATATTCTTGCACAAGTCTTTTTGTGGACATTTGTTTTCATTTCTCTTGGATAAATACCTAAGATTGTCAATACTGGGTCATAGGCTATGTGTATATTTAGTTTTCTAGACCTTTTTCCAAAGAGATTACACCATTTTATACCCATTCCCTCCCAACATTTGATGTTATTCTTCTTGTCTCTTCTGGTGGGGGTGGAGCTGTGTCTTATTTTGAACTATTTTCCCTCTTTCACATTTTAAGGAATCTAGGGAGACAGGCCATAACTGGGGTAGGTACTTAACAATGCAGTCAGGGACCCAGGCACTTCCTAGCTTTTTGTTCATCCTTAGTGGATTGATCATAGTTCCATGCATGGTCTGGGGTAGACAGCCCTGCCTCTTGGTATTCTTGCCCTTGTGTAATCTCCTCTGAGTGTGGGCTGGGTTTAGTGACTAGCTTTTTTTTTTTTTTTTTTTTTTTTTTAAGATTTATTTGAGGGCACCTGGGTGTCTCACTGGGTTAAGCCTCTTCCTTTGGCTCAGCCCTGCTTCAGGGTCTCTGCTCAGCAGGGAGCCTGCTTCCCCCTCCCTTTCTGCTTGCTTGTGATCTCTCTGTCTCTCTCTGTCAAATAAGTAAATAAAATCTTTTAAAAAAACAAAACAAGATTTATTTGAGAGAGCGTGCAAGCATATGCCTGCAAGGGGGTGTGTGGAGGCAGAGGGAAGGAAATCCTCAAGCAGACTTCCTGCAGAGCACAGAGCCTGACTCCCGTGGGGGTTGGGGTAATCAAAGACCTAAGCCAAAATCAAAAGTTGGACACTTAACTGCCTGAGCCACCCAGGCACCTCTAGCTTCTAATGGAGTATAACAGAAGTAAGGGGATGCCACTTCTGAGATTAAGTTATAAAAAGAATGTGGCTTCTTTCATGCACATTCTTTCTCATTCTTTTTTTTTTTTTTAAGATTTTATTTATTTATTTGACAGAGTTCACAAGTAGACAAGAGAGGCAGGCAGAGAGAGAGGGGGAAGCAGGCTCCCTGCTGAGCAGAGAGCTGGATGTGGGGGGCTCGATCCCAGGACCCTGAGATCATGACCTGAGCTGAAGGCAGAGGCTTAACTCACTGAGCCACCCAGGCACCCCTTTCTCATTCTTTTTTCTAGGGAAAGCCAAATTGTCATATTATGAGACAGCTTACAATTGCCATGTTGTGAAGAGACTATGTGGATGTGATGAGGGACAGTGGGGCGTGCCAACAATCAAAAGAGTAAGCTTAGAAGTGGATCTCCCCCTAGCTGAGCATTCAGATGAGACTGCAGAACCACACCTGGATTTCTGACCCATAGAAAGTGGGATAATAAATGTTTGCTGTTTTAAGCCACCAAGTTTTGGCGTAATTTGTTACATAACGGTAGATAACTAGCACAACACCTCATTGTCTTATGTCATAAGATGGCTTATGTATCTTTAGGGTCTCGTGTTCATTACTCCACAGATAGTAAGAAAAAGTGTGAAAGGCAAAGCGCAAAAAGTGCAAAAGGCAAAAGACAAAGTTTGTGACATGAATCTGTTCATTTTTATCAAGAACTCAGAACCTTTCAAAAAAATTCCACTCAGCAAACAGGTTTATATCTAATAGGCCAGAGATAAACCACATATATGATCATGGCCATGATCTTCTAGTCTTAGCTAGAAGGTGGCTAGAGAGAAAGGGGGACCTAGATGGAGTTCACATCAACCAACTCTCTCTCTGGCACATGAACCATTTCAGAAACCCCATAAAGTTAAAGACCTCTTCCTTAACACCTACCCCAGCCAAGTGGCCTTTTGAGGAAATTTCCAGAAAATGGACCTATTCAAATGAAACTTTAAGAAAATTCCTCAGGGTCTGGATTGTAGGGCTTAGATTTCTGATTTATGCCCCACACCATTCTTGGAAAGCTGCAGCACTATCTTCCACTGTTACTTCTATAACTCCAGTCCTTTGCAATAGAAACTTCAGAGTCGGGACGCCTGGGTGGCTCAGTTGGTTGAGCGGATGCCTTTGGCTCAGGTCATGATCCCAGCATCCTGGGATCGAGTCCCACATCGGGCTCCTTGCTCGGCGGGGAGCCTGCTTCTCCCTCTGCCTCTGCCTGCCACTCTGTCTGTCTGTGCTCTCTCTCTCTCTAGCAAATAAATAAATTTTAAAAAAATTTAAAAAAAAATAAAAAAAAGAAACTTCAGAGTCATCCTGGAAATATCTCTGATCACTCCCTGCCCCAGCAAAATGGCTCCTCAAGCTCTAATACTATGAACTTCATTCTTTTTTTAATCCCTCCCCTCTCCTCCTTTACTGACTTTTTCTTTTTTTAAGATTTCATTCTTTTATTTGGAGAGAGATGGGGAGAGAGAGAGTGCGTGCACAGCGTGGGGGAGGGGCAAAGAGGGAGAGAGAGAAGCAGACTCCCTGCTGATCAGGGAGTGGGATGTGGGGCACCATCCCAGGACTCTGGGATCATGACCCAAGTTGAAAGCAGCAGCTTAACTGACTGAGATATCCTGGCGCCCCTGACCTTTCTTTCCTCAGGTCTGATACTTGAGGCATTTTGCAGGACCAATCATTCTCAAATTCAAATAAAGTCCTATTACTCCCTAACTTAAAACCCTTATTGCCCCATTGCCCTCAGGATAAGGCTTGAACTTCCTCCCCTGGTAGCAAAAATCTGCATAACTAGATATGGCTCACTTCCCCAGCCTTAACTCTTTGCTCTGGTTTTGGTGTTACACAATACCAAATTGCTGACCTCTCTGCCTCTGCTTACAATGTCCCATCTGCCCAGTACAGCTTCACTTTTGATTAAGAACACCACCTGACATCCTTAGGGATTCAGCTTTTGTGACAACTTTTCTAGAAAACTTTCTAGGACTACTAACTCCTTCAACGGTGGGTCTGCTGGCTTCCTCAGTACCTCAGTAGTTTTGTTCAAATCCTTTTCCCTTTATGGGGGAAAAGGCCATACTAGGTTTACCTAGTAGAAAAATCAAATAAAACAATAGGATATGGAATGAAAAATAAGTCTCCCTCCTGCGCTTGTCCCCCAGTTCCTTTTCTCCAGTTTCTTAATGCATATGCAAGTATAAATATATTTTTGCATTATTTTTGCACAATCTTAAGGTGTTCTGTGCCTTGTTTTTCTAATTAGCAGTGTATTTTGGAGATCACTGTATCAGTTCACATAGATCTATTTCATTCTTTAAAGAGCTGCCACAATATTCTGTTGTATGCATATCTTAACTTGCTCAAGCAATTTGTTGTTGGACATCTTGGGTGTTTCTCATTTTGCTCTGACAAGCAGTGGCACAAAGCACATCATCTTTGCACAAATGGATTTGAGTATAGGTGGAAAATATCTTTTCCACAGATTCTTAAGGGCGGAATTGCTAGATTATGAGGCTAGGTCAAAGACCAAGAGGATTGTAAATTTTTTTTCTTGAGATTTTATTTATTTGACACAGTGAGTGAGAGCACAAGCAGGGGGATTGGCAGGCAGGCATGCAGAGGGAGAGGGAGAAGCAGGTTCCCGCCCAGCAAGGAGTCCCATGTGGGGCTTGATGCCAGGACCCTGGGATCATGACCTGAGCCAAACCGACTGAGCCACCCAGGCATCCCGAGGGATTGTAAATTTTTATATACAGCTCTAAATAGTCAAACGATTTACTCCTCCCATCAACAGTCCAGTTCTGCTGTATTCTAGTTAGGCCATGTACCACAGTAGTCTGGATATTTTTTGAGGGCGGGCATTTCCTAGTATTTACATTTGTCTGGCAGTATTGGCCTTTCTTCAATAAATATTTGACTTAACGTTGAATTTTATGTCTTAGTGCCGAGTCTAGGGCTTGGCATATAGCAGACTCAGCAAGTGTCTATTACAATTCCTCAGTGATTAGAGTTGCTAACATTTACTGAAGTGTATTAAATGCCAGGACCTGTGTAAGCACTTTCCCTTCCACCTCTTTCACTCACGTTCTCCTTCCTCCCGGGGAGAGGGCGTGCCCAGTACCAGGCCCGCCCTTCTGTGCATTCGTTGGTCAAACCCGACGCCCGTTACGGCCGAGTCCCGCCCCAACCACGCCCCCACGCTCCGCGGGGCCGTGAGAAGGCGTGGCTATTGTGCAGCCGGACGGTTCAGGAGGTCTTCCCTTGTGAGAATCCGGACGCTCTCGACGACCTGAGCGTTGCCGGTGGGAGCGCGCTTCGCGGTCTCGCGGAGCAGGCGCGAGAGGCCCGTGGCCGCGGCGGGTGCACGCCTTGCCCCGCCCCAGCTGCTCTCAGGCTCCGCCCGGGCTCGCGCACACGCGCGCGCTCCCGTTCAAGCCTCGGTCTGGCCCGCGGGGACCCGGCGGGTGGAGGCTGGGCCGCTGAGGTACGAGGGGAGGAGCTGGAGGAGCTGGAGAAGCCGGAGCTGCTGCCGCCACAGCCACTGCCACAGCCGCCGCCGCCGCTGGAGAAGAGCATGTCCGCAACTAGAGCCAAGAAAGTGAAGATGGCCACCAAATCGTGCCCCGAGTGCGACCAACAGGTGGGCGCCGGGGGCCGGCCCGGGGGCCGGCGGGGCGGGTGCGCGGGCGGGCGGCCGTTGTCGGCGGCGGTTGGCTGTG
>PISX010036776.1:0-11639 GCA_004024625.1 Mellivora capensis | reverse complement strand
CTCAGATTTCATCTTTCCTCATTTTGAGTGTGAACATTCACTTTCATTTTTCTGTTTGGCTGTATTTGGTGGGGGGTGGGGGGGTGGGGGGGTGGTTCTTCACTTGACTAATAGGCATATTGCCTTCTCATTATCTTTTTTTTTTTTGGTAGGATGTCTGTACTCTTCTTGTCCAAGCTTGCCGACTGGTGCCTCTTAATCAGAATCATCTTGTCAGCAAAGTGTCTCAACTTATCCACCATTTACTTAACAGATTACAGGTAATCACGTGTATGACCTTAGAATTCATCATAAACTAAACCTTTGAAATGCTACATTTGTGTTAGGTGTGATAGGCTGATCTTTTGAGAAATTGCAAAAAGCAGTTCCTTACTAAGAATGATATTAAATATAATTCTGACCCAAAAAATTATGCTGCTCAGTTCTAGAAGTTTGTCCATGAGAGGTGTCCCTTTCTGTTTGGTTCAAGAAACCAATAGCACTGAGGCCTCCAGGTCTTAGAATTTTTCATGGAAGATGTATTTGACTAAGATATATCTAAGAAAAAGTTGAAACAATCCCCTGATCCTTTCCTACCAATATTTTTTCCCCTTTCCCAAAGCTGCCATTTTTGCGGTCTACTTTGTTCATCATAAAACACAAGAAGTAGCTTGGGAGCAAGAGGACATTAGATGAAAAGACCCCTGTTATTTATATCAAGGTCTGTACTGTGGTTCCCCTCTTTCCAGAACCTTTTTAACTTCCTAAAGAAACCTCGTATCTTTTTAGAAACAATTCAGAAGTTGCGGCAGTTACCTACCATAGGATACCACACGAGTACATGAATGTAGTTAGCACAAAACTTACAATTAGCACTATGCAATCTAGGAATCTTTTGCCTTCAAGAAACAGAAAGACCAACCTAGAATAGCTAAAAAAAATTTGTTTTATCTCATGTCACAACCCCCAAGGGAGGGACTCCAAGGGGCACTTAATAATAAGAAACTTACTGGCATTTTTTTCATTTGCCGTCAGTGTATGGGTTTTCAGTATCTCTTAGAGTCAAGATGGCGGCCTCAGTTCCAGGCCTCCCATGTGAAATAAATAAATAACATCCTGCAGAAGCAAAAGAACGATTTTTTTTGTGTTCCTTTGATTTAAGAACAAGGCTTCTTGTCCCCCACACTCTCCATCAGACCTCCCCTGATATTTGGCTGGAGAGACGTAGGTCATATAAGAACCCCTCTACAGCTCTCTGATGAGGGGAATGGTATTACCATGAGTGGCTTAAACCAGGGGTCAACCTTAATTGCATATTAGAATCACCTGGAGGGCCTAAGCTCCCTAGATGATTACAATGTGCAGCTCAACTCTTATATCAAAGTTTCTTAATCTTGTCACTATTGATATTTTGGATTGGAGGATTATTTGTGGGGGGGCAGTCCTGTGTATTATAGGATTTTAGCAGCATCTCTCTTATTTTCTCCCTTAGAAGCTAGTAGCATCCCCCCAATTGTGAATGTCTGTAGTCACTGCCAAATGGGCAAAAAAATCTTGTTTCCCTAGGAAATAGGATTGCCCCCAGTAGAGAAACACTGTCTTAGCTAATTGGGATCTACCCTCAGGTCTCATGTGCAAGAGATGAGCACCCAAATAAAATCAGTACTCTGCCAGCAGGAGACAGGAGATGAATGCTGATAGGTAAGCAGTGTCTGCTATGTGTGACTTCCTAAATGAAATGAGTCTGTTTTCAAGTTTAGAATTTTTCACACTGATACGGTACCTTCTGAATGTTTACTGTTCTCAGGTGTATTACGTTTGTAACTCAGGCAGTTGGAAAAATTCCTGATCACATATGGTACCTACAGCCCTTAGCCGACTTCCTAGCTTTTGATGACAGGTTATTTCAGTTATTCATGAATTGATACTTTGATTAGCCAGCTGTGTCCCAACAAGATTATAAACTTTGTCCTTGAGGACAAAGATATGTCCCGTTCCCTACATCATAGTGAGACATAGTAGCTATTTAGCAGACATAGATATTCGCAGTGTATTTGTTGAGCATTTGCTATGTAGAAGGCAATTTCAGTGGATTGAGTCTTACACATATAAATGGATTTATAGCTGCCAGTGTCAAGAAAAATTTACAAGAACTTTGCCAGGTTCTACTTTGTGTGGAGGGAATAAAGGGGGAGGCAATGAGCAAGGCACTGGGGCAAGGAGAAGGCCTTGTCTTGATCAGACTTTCAGAGCCTTCAGAGCTGATCTTTTTGACACCAGAAAGATGGGCACATGTGTTCTGTCTTTCATAGCTTGATTGAGGTGAGCATACATGTCCGAAAGGATAAAGGTTTTTTTTTACAAGTTAGATCATGCATATTTTTTCCTGTCTTGATAGGTGATTGTGGATGAGCAGAACCTGGCTTTCCTGCTGGGGTATGCTATTTCTGCTCTTCAGCAGTGTAGTTCCTGGACACACGTGGAAATCCTTCAAGCCCTGGCAGCTCTGGTTTACTGCAATGGCTCAAAATGTCAAAAGGTAGTTTCAACTGTGTTCTGTCTTTCCTTCAAAAGGTTAGGAACAGGGGCGCCTGGGTGGCTCAGTGGGTTGAAGCCTCTGCCTTCGGCTCGGGTCATGGTCTCAGGGTCCTGGGATCGGGCCCCGCATCGGGCTCTCTGCTCAGCGAGGAGCCTGCTCCCCTTGCTCCCCCCTCTCTCTCTGCCTGCCTCTCTGCCTGCTTGTGATCTCTGTCTGTCGGGTAAATAAATAAAATCTTTAAAAAAAAAAAAAGGTTAGGAACACAGGCTCTGAAGCAACAGACCTGTTCTAAGGTTTCTGTCCTATCATTTGTGATACGTGTGACCTTGAGCAACTCTCACTCAACCACTCTGAGCCTCGTGTCTTCATGTGTACAGTAGTTCCTTTGAGGATGAAGTGAGACAGTCCTCATGAAGTGCTTGGCACTCAGTGAATGTCATTACCGTTATTATTAATCTCTGTTACTATTATCATTACCCTTCAGCTATGTACCCATGACGGAAGGGCTTCAGCAATTACCTAGGCTGGGAGTGGTGATCCCCACTGGTGTTTTGGGGCACACCTTTGCATGCCCATCTGGAAGATTTACCTAGAAGCTAGTCTTGTGGAACTTAACTGCCCTTTAGTTTAAAAACTGACATCTGTCTAAAGAGTAATATTTTCCTAGAAGCTTTCTTTGACCAACATTAGCTGTTATTTTGTTTTAGTACCTCCCAGACTTGCTGGGCAAGAACGGGATTTTGATGACGTTGAGTGACTCGGCTCAGCCCGACCCTGAAGTCAGGAGAGCTGCTGTGCACTGTATGGCAAACTTATGTCTCAGGTATGTGGACACTCACGGCTTCCAGCTGCGGTAAGACAGGGCTTCTCATGGGCCCTTTGTGGGTGGTTCAATCAGTCTGAAGCCAGAGCCAACTTAGAAGAATAACCTACTGTGTGATTCTCATGTTCCCTGCTAATAAGATCATCTTATATTATTTATTTTTAATTTTAATATTGCTTATAGAAAAGATAAAGGAAAAAACTAGACTAGGACCTTATCCCTAAAATAGGGTAAAAGGAGTCCATGTGCAATATGCCAAGGCTTTGTTTTCCGTTGATATAAATTTTAACCATATTAAATCTTTTAGAATATAGTCATAAGAATTTAAGCTTTGTTGAGGCCTCTGTCAAAGCCAATTTCTTCTAAGAAATTGGCCACCAGTTGTAGATGTCTGCAATGAAAAATGAGGAGCACAGACTTAAACTGCTGTTTGGTCTCTATACTGCAGTGTTGTCTAGGGTGGGTACCAGGCCGGCTCAGCTGTGTGCCTCTGGCTTGACAGGACCCGTCTGCATTACTTCCCTCTAAACACTGAAAAACAGAATAAGGAATTCTTCTTCTGGTCTTCCACTACAGACTTCTGTAACTTTTCCCTATGGAAACCACTCTTCCTCCTTCTATTCATTCCATCCTTGTGCTGTCTCATAGCCGTAGTTATTTACGCAAAGTGCACAGTCTTCCTCAGTACAGTTTCATCCAAGGGCATAGTCCAATTCCATTGGTCTGTATTACTGCTATTTTTAATTCTTACTCTTTTGTGAGTCCCGTTTCAAAGGAGACTGAGTTTGCATTGCTTTTTTATATGTGTTTTAGTGTGCCGGGACAGCCATACTTGGAGGAGCCCTACCCAAATATCTGCTTCCAGGCTTTCTTGACCACTTTACAGTCTCCAAAATCATCTGATATGGACGATATCACATTTTGCATGGTAGGTGGTGGGGCTACCACTGATCTTGTCAATGTTACAGATGTGTCTAGAAGCATCAGTAGAATAGAGGCTGTTACTAAAGAGTATAATTTGGTTGTCAAATTAGTTTTGTCCAGAGATAATAGGCATGGTGTGGAATGTTTGTAACTTACAAAGATGGACATCGTATTTTTCCGGTTTAAATTATAAGACAGTTTGTTTATTTTGTTTTGCAATTTTAAAGCTTTTTAAAGAAAAGTGTTTTTTTTCTCTCCTGACTATAAAAGCAATACAATTTCAGACTAGTAACTGTCATTTTATTTATTTATTTTTAGTAAGAGAGAGAGAGTGAGAGAGAGAGTACAAGCAAGGATAGGAGATAGAGGGAGAGAGAATCCCAAGCAGGCTTCACATACCATCATGGAGCATGACTTGGGGCTCGATCTCACGACCCCAAGATCATGACCCAAGTAGAAATCAAGAGTTGGATGCCCAACCAACTGAGCCACCCAGGCACCCCTCGTAAATATCTTTTAGATGGAAGAGAGTAGATTTCAACAGTATCTGCAATATTATTTCTTTTTTAAAAAAGCTGATAGAAATATGACAATTTGTTAACATGTTTTAAATTCTGAGTGACACATATCAGAAATTACAGATCTGTGAATCATCACAGATGATTCAGAAAGTTCCTCATAGTTCCCTGCTCAGATATAACCACTTGGAACAGTTTGTTCTGTGAGCCCCCAGATATTATTTCTGTGTGTAAATGAGCATAACTTTATAATTTTCAAGTGGGGTCATATTAAATACGCTGTTTTTCAGCTTTATCTCTTTTTTTTTTTTTTTAGATTTTTCTTTACTTATTTGACAGAGATCACAAGCAGGCAGAGAGGCAGGCAGAGAGAGAGGGGAAAGCAGGCTCCCCGCTGTGCAGAGAGCCGGATATGGGGCTCGATCCCAGGACCCTGAGACCATGACCTGAGTCGAAAGCAGAGGCTTAACTCACTGAGCCACCCGCACACCCTTTTATCTCCTTTTTATTTTTTTTTATTGTTCTATTTTTTTTTTTAAAGATTTTATTTATTTATCAGAGAGAGAAAGAGAGCATGTACAAGCAGGCAGAGGCAGAAAGAGAAGCAAGCTTCCAGCCGAGCAAGGAGCCGGTTGCGGGACTTGATCCCAGGACCCTGGAATCTGACCTGTGCTGAAGGCAGCAGCTTAACTGACTGAGCCACCCAGGCATCCCCCTTATCTCCTTTTTAAAGTGAATATTTCTAGGGCAGCTCTTCAGTACCTGTTGATGTACCTCATGCGTTCTGACTGCTGTCACTGGGAGACCTTGGCCCAGTTACTGAACTTCTTGAGCTGCCCTGTTCCTTCTGTCCGAAATGGGACAGATGATGCAATTACCCCATGGGGCCCTAGGAGCAGTCTACGAAATACAGCATTGACAGTGCTTGGCAGACGCCTGCTTTACTTTGGGTGACTTTCCCATGCCACAGAGGGTCAGCTTCTCACACAGTCATCCTCAGAACAGGGGGAAATGGAATCTTCTTGAGTGTTTCCACTATTTCAGAAAAAGGCTGTTGTCCACATCCTCTCCGTGGGGGTAGTGTTTCTTCAGGACGGTATTTCTTAATGAGAATGCTGGTCAGAAGATTAATCTGGATCAGACTTGCTCTCTAGAAACCTGCTCCCCACACATGCCTTTGCTTTTAAGAACTAGTGAGGTTGGTCCATCAGAGAGCTTCCTCGCTTCCCATCTCCCCTGCTGCTTTTCCATCCCTATCACCTTCTTCCCACTACACACCTCTTCTTCTTTTTCTTTTTCTCTTGCTCACCATTTGTACATGCTAGCTTATAAACGTATAGGATAAGACCACTCCTCCGTAAGAGCACTCTGTTCTTCTAGAAAATAATTAGTAGTAGTTCATCAGATCTCTCTCCTCTGAATCTTCATTTTTTATTTCATTATCTAGAGACTTTTTCTCCTCCAGCCTCAGTGGTGCTAGAAAGTTGACCCCTGGATAACTACATTTCCTTTATCTTTAAACTTTGTCATCTTCTTTCCCCTAGTTGTTACAAAATGCACTAAAAGGTATACAGTCTCTTCTAAATGGGGGCAAGATGAAACTGACACAGACTGAGGAACTTGGAGCTCTTCTGGCCGTGCTAAAGGTGAGTCATTGCCTGTTTAAATCCAAGTCCTCATTATGGCGAGTGTCTTTCCTCTTTAAACCCCAGGCATAAGGACCTCTTTACATTATCACTCTAAGGCTAGCTTTAGGGTATTTTAGAAAAGATCATTCAAATGTTCATACACAAGCATACTTAAAATTAACTGAGAACAATAAACCTTGTCTTAAGTAAATATATCAAAATTCTACAACTTTACTTATAAATCTTAAGTTAGGAAAGGAATAGGTTATGATCTGTAGATAATTTAGTTTTAGATCATCTCAAACCTGTTTATACTTGAAAGAAGAACCAGGGCTTCCCTTTGGCTCTTGGCCCATGTAGTCAGCAGGCCAGTCAGGATCACATCAGTAGGAGGCATCCTTTGGCTTCTGAGCCTGCTGGTCAGTGGGAAGGTCAGATCAGCTTCTCTGGGGACCCACTTTTCAGTTCAGCCAGGAAGTGGCCTTGGGTCAAAGCCATGTGTGGTAACTTAGCTTGATCATCATCAAAATGTCAAAGCTTTCCCTGTCCCATCACCCAAATAGACAAACAGCTGGGTGTAGACATGCATAAGCGAAAAAAGAACAATAGATTGGTTAAAAAATTATGGATCAAAGGATTGGATGAAACAGATTGGATAAATTTTTAAAAATTAATAAAAAACATGAATAAATAAAATCAAGTCTAACCTAATCTGGCCAGGATAGATCTATCTAGATGAAATTAAATGCTTTTGTAACCCCTAAACCACCAAGGTATCAATTTTCTGTCCATTTTAATTTCCTTAATAAGCTTCTAGACATTAATCTGTTCATCGATGTGATCCAGAACATGGTGAATCATTGTTTTATGATTAGTTTTCTGTGTGTGTGTGTGTCTCCTTAATCATCATCATTAGAAATCTATGTTTCATGGACTTCCGGGACTAAACATAGAGCTGCCCACGGTGTTATATCCGACTCTACTTCCTCAGTATGATGGGCGACCACCTGTCAAACCACAGCAATCCGAATCCAGTGCTTCCCGACCAACTCTGGTATGCCTTTGTCTGCTTAGGCTTAAGTTGTGGGTTGCCTTTAATTGCTTGTTATATGTGTTTTATATGATTTGCATCAATACTTGTGCCAGGGTGGGAGGTTGGGGGAGCCAGGTGGTGGGTATTGTGGAGGGCACGCATTGCATGGAGCACTGGGTGTGGTGTAAAACTATGACCTCTGTTACACTGAAAAGAAAAAAAAACAAAAAACAAAAAACCTAACTTTGTTCAGCCAATTGTTCCTATGTCATGTATTATAAAGTATTTTACATAATAAAAAAAAAATCCAGTAAAAAAAAAAAAACAAAAACTTGTGCCAAAGGCTCACCTTGAATTTGATTTCAGTTTAGGGTTTTTAGCATAGTAAATTTAAATTCATCAGACTGCTGAAAACATCAGTTCAAGTCTCTTATATTTCTAAGAGTTCTAGATAGTGTAATAGATGTAACAGTGGATGTTCACTTTATACCTGAAGCCGCACATCTTCATTCCCCAAATGCTCAAGACCACAAGCCAACCAACTTTCTCTATAAAAGGCTAGTTGGTAGATATCGTAGGTCTCTCTTGTGACGGCCAAGTTTCCCAGCCTGTTCATATAGCTGCCATCTCCCTTATATTCCCTTATGTTGGAGAACCGAGAACATACAGATATGTGAGCCAGAGTACTACATCTAGAAACGTATCAGGTGTTAATTACCAAATGCTTATAATGAGAAATTCTTTCACTCATTGACTTACACAACATTAACTGAACATCTGCTACATCCCAGACATTATGTTAATCGTTAAGGATATAGACTCTGCTTTTTACAGTTAGGAGGAGAAGGGGAAGGTGGATAAACAAACAGCTACAATGCAGTATTGTGATTTCTTTCACCAGAATATTCACAGGGTACTCTGGGATCACATCAGAGTACCCAATCCAAATAAAGTAGTAAGAGGGGGCTTTTTATTTTTTTATTTTTTTTAAGATTTTATTTATTTATTTGACAGAGAGAGACACAGCAAGAGAGGGAACACAAGCAGGGGGAGTGAGAGAGGAAGAAGCAGACTTCCTGCAGAGCAGGGAGCCAGATGTGGGGCTCGATCCCAGGACCTTGGGATTATGCCCTGAGCCGAAGGTGGATGCCTAACGACTGAGCCACCCAGGCACCCCTAGAGGGGGGCTTTTTAAAAGATATGGTGGCCAAACTGACACTTAAGAATGAACAAGGTACAAAAAGGAGGGAAAGGGTTTTACTCAGAGGAAACAGAAGGTGCATAAGCATAGAGAATGAGCATGTGCGTAGCCCATTTGTTAACCTGTAGGCTAGAATGTCAGGTGCGTGCAGAGGAAGGCTGGTAAATGCAGGTAGCAGAGGCCACATCCTAAGGGTCTTATACAGTACACTAAGGAGTTAGCTTTTATTTTACAGGTGGTAGAGATGAAGACTCATATAGGGGAGTGAGGTGATCAGATGCACGTCTTAGAAAAATCACTACGGTAGCAAGTAAAAGGGTGTGGGTCTGGAGCCACATTTATAATCCGAAATAGAAGGGATGAAGACCTTCCTTTCTCAAAATGGGGGACCTTGAGAAAGGTGACACCTTGCAAAAGGTGACACAGATTCCAAAGATATTTGGAAAAAAGTAGGAGAAAGGGAAAAAAATGGCTTTTACTTCATACCTACAAAGCCCCAGTGCCCTAAAACATGCATTGTGTGTGGTGGGCTAGCATTTCTCTTCTACATCTGGAGTGGCGCTAGCTAAGTGTCTTATCTGGGAGAATGGAGAAAATTGTCACTCAAGTCCTTTTCTGTACTCACATTCTCTCAGGGGTTGAATGCTCTCACAATTGTGCAGGGAAGGTGGCGTCACAGATGAGGAAGGTCATACTAATGGAAGGCAAAGTGATTTGCTCAGAGTCACGGGGGTAGAATATAAAGCTGGGCTCCAAGCATGGCTCTGTTGCACACAGTTCCCACCTTGTTTCCTGTGGTCTGGTGGAGTGTGTGTAAGCCCTTAGCATATCCCCAGACACACAGAGTAGCAAGTGCCACTTTTTTCTCTTCTCTTTTCTTCTTTCCTCATATTACATTTTGGGGACATATTTACTAATTATTAAATGAGAAAGGTACCAGTAGCTATCATATATACATGATCATTTGCTCCTACAATCAGAATAAAAAGAAAAAATCAAAAGTCAAATCGAAGAAAATCCAGCAAGGAGAAGAGGAAGAGGAAGAATCCAGTGGTGAAAGAGAGGTAGCCCCCGTCGCTGGCTCAGGCAGAGAGCAGCTGCGTGAGGGGAACACTCCCTCTTCCTCGCCCCTGGGAGGCCAGCGTTTGCCGGTAGAGGGAGATGGCGGAGATGGCGCTGCAGGAAAAGACCCGTTCTCCCCGCCCATCCGTTCTGCCGGCTGGAAAAGGGTCAGCAGTAGTGAGTCCGACTATTCCGACGCGGAGGGAGGCATGCAGAGTAAAATGAGGTAGTAGTATTTTGTTATGTTGTTATGCCTTATAATCTCCATTGCTTGTAAGTTTATAACTTTGCTTAAAAAGCTGACTGACAGACGGGATTTAACTTGAAGATTCATTTGTGTGGGCCTTAATACATGTGGTTCCTCTGCCCGGAATTTCCTCTCCCTCTGCCCGCCGGCTTGCCGTGTTAACCACTGCTCCTCTTCAGTACGAGCTCAGCAGTCACGTCCTCTGAGAAGCCTTTTCTGATGCTGCCCCCCACCCCCGCCAATTCTGGCTTAGGTCCCTACTTTGTGGGGCTTATTCTTGCTTTAGTGTCGATCGTGCTGTGTTCCAGTTATCTCCTTAACTGTCTTTCTCTGTCCCTCATGAGCTTGTGGGGGGCACGGACGGGCTTCATGTCTGTCGGCCTCAGCCCAATGCCTGGCGCGTACTCATATACTCTGGGCGAGTTTGCTGGACGAATGGACACTCTGCAGTGTTGCATATCTAACACTAGTTTCCTGATGTCAAACTGTTGCCCTTTTATTTTCTGTCTAGTTGTTTTATATTGTCAGCTTTATTAACTTGTTATATAAACAAATTGCTTTAACATGTTTTGATGGAAAAATATTTGTTTTAATATCACGTTGGCATCTCTACCTTAGGGTTTATTCAGAATGTTGAATGTATCATTTGAGTTGGTTAAAATAAACAGCCTTTCATGTCTATTTTTTTAAACTACTAAAAGACTTTGTCTTCCTTCTCTTGGGTAGGTCTTACCAAGCCAAAGTTCGCCAAGGAGCATTAGCTTGTTTTCTTTCTACTATAAAATCTATAGAAAAAAAAGTTCTTTATGGTTACTGGTCAGCCTTTGTTCCCGATACACCTGAGCTTGGCAGCCCTCAGTCCGTGTCCTTGATGACTCTTACATTAAAAGATCCTTCTCCGAAGGTAAGAGCATTTAAATTCTCACGTGATACCAGGAGGAAGAACTTTACTCGTCTTTATTGTTTTCTCTGCCTTATGTGATCTCATCTGAATACAGCTGTCACTAATACCAACCCAAGTTCTGACTTGTGAACCACTGGACAGGCAGGAGGATAGGAAGTGGGCTTCTGTGACTAACAGGTTGAGAAAGATCACAGTGAGGTTACCTGCTGCCCAGGGCTCGCTTCAAGCCTGAGCACAGTGAGTGTTAGAACTTCAGTGTCCCTTCGAGCTGCACTGAAGCAGCTGTGCTTCCTTCCCTTTGGTGAAAATGTTGATTGCCATGGTATTTGTAATAAGAAAAACAAAAAGTGAGAAAATAAGAAAAATAAAAAGGCTTAAACACTCGGTGGAATATTTTGGTCCATAGTGGGGTTATGAAGGATGTGCAAAGCTTAGAAAAATGTTTATGATGAGAAAACTTCTAGGTGACCCTTCAAAAGCTCTTACAGGGAGAAGAAAAATAAATGGGCCTCAGTTATATACACAAAAAAATTGTAAATACCTGATATCTTGAGCAGTTAAATGTAGCAATAATTTTTCAGATTGACTTAATCAGTAACAAAGGAGAAGCTGGGAGGAAAATGGGAATGAATGGTGGCAAATAAGTGAGTAAGGAAGCCATTCTAGTATTTGAAAGGAAAACTACCATAAAGGATGAAAATACAGATATTGGAAGAGCCTCTGGCAGAAGAGAGCTGCCGGCAGTAGCTGAGGAGGAGATGGGACTGTGGAGCAAGTAGCC
>PISX010036775.1:0-11654 GCA_004024625.1 Mellivora capensis | reverse complement strand
TCCTCTTCAATCAGTACTACCAGGAAAAATCAATACAACGTTCAACGGTTCTATATCCGGAAGTTTCCACTGAACTATACAGAACAATTTTCATTAAATAGTTTTGAACTGCAAGAAAGCTGAAACAGAAGAAAAAAAAGCTAAAGCAGGTAAGTAATCCTCAGAAGAGGGAATAACAGTCTAAACCACCACAAAAAAAATCATTAATATTTTTTATATTAGAGGCTTATATAGTAAGCTAAAATTAAGGGAAAGAAAAAAGAGGGAATGCAAAGTAATACCAAACATGAAAATTTGCCCAACCCTGGAAGTCAGATTTTTTTCTTTTTTAAAGGATCACTTTGCCTATCGGGAGTGGGAGTGGTTACAACTTTCCAAGAAATTGGAAAACCTATCACAATCAGATATATTACATAGTAACTCTCCCCTTGAGAATATGCACCAGGAATAAAACCACTTGTGCTTACTTACACAGGCCAAAGGTTCAGCATTGTGCTTTTTGTGACAAAAGCCCAGAGAGCAATGCTGTTTAGTTAAGATTGAACCAAGGAAGGTCTGAACCACTCTGTGCAACTCTAAGCAGCCATTAGGGTGTATTTAGAGACACAACACGCAGCTTTGAAGTGTCCTTGATCCATTAATGAGAAAGAACTGCCGAAAACGCAAAGTAGTATAACCTCACTTTTGTAAAAGTGCACAAAACCAACAGAAACGAGAATGAACACACTCAACATGAAAGTAGGCTCAATTTTACGAATCAGGATAATGCACATCAGACCAGATTCTAGTGGTTTTTTTTTTTTTTTTTTGATTTCTGATTTTATTAACTTATTTTGCTTCTAGTGTTTTAAAAAGCAGATTATAGCCACCGCTGGGGCAAATTATCTGCCCCCTCCACCCTGAAAAAGGCACTGGGAATTATCAGAACCTCTTGGGTAATTAAACTAGGAAAAGTATAATGCCATTTAGAAACAGTTCTAATTTTTAAATTTGTTCTGCACCCAGAAAAAACTGACACCATACGTGGTAAAGAAATGGCAAACTAAACTTTGGGTGGCCACAGAGAATGGCGTGGGGTATATTAACTCTTTTTCTAACTGAAAGAAATTCCACAATACCGCCTGCAAATTCAAGGGGGGGGTGTGTGGCCAAACCCAACCCCCCACACACAAAGAACTGGCTGCCCATTTTGAAAAACTCAACCACAAAGGAAATGCAAGTAGATAATAAACATATGAAAAAGCAGTCACCGCCAAGGAAATGCAAACCAGAACAAGCTGGTCCATCCGGGAGGTTTAGGGAAAATTTATTCTCCCTCCCCCTACCCATGGCCTAGCGTGTGTGAATTGCTAAAGATTTCTCGCCCTAACTGGTTCCAGTTCCCCAAGTGTGCCCTCCTGTGGTATATTAGTTCAAGTTCATTAAAAGATAAACCCAAACTCAAGGCTCACTGATTAAAAGCCTCCCAGATTTTCCTACCCTTAACCCCTTTTGATGGCAGTCCAAATCGGCCCCTGCCTCAGTCCTGGCAAATCCCATTTCTCTCCCTGATTAGGGATTCTGAAGCCAACGTGGATAGAACTTCAGGACGTCCGGGATATTGGGTGGGAAAGAGACCACAGATTTATTTTCATTCATCTCCAACAGGAATTCAGCATTTGACAGTGATCAAAATAATACATTTGAGATACACACTATGTGATCTTTTTAACCTATTTAACAAAACCGAGGGGGTAGGTCTAAACTACTTTTAATTTGACATACCGAGGGTGAAAGTATTTCACCGTACCTTCAACAACGGTTTTGTGAAATACCCGTGATTTCCAGCGGTGACAAAATCTGGGATTCCACGAGCCCCAGGCAAAGAATTCCCTGCCCATACCACCTGCTGCTAGACTCTCAGCTCCTGGGTTCAAAGGTCAATTGCAAATTAACTCAACACGCAGGAACCCTGGCATTCCGCTTCTCCCACCCCCCAGCCCCTCAATGACCAAGTCTCAGCTGCTTACCCAGTGAAGGCGGTTCACCTGGAAAAAAGTTCTCTGCAGAACAGGACTTGGTCTTCCCCACAGCCGTCTCAGTGCCTAGAGTTCAAGCAGAGTCCACGATGCAGAATTTAAAAGGTTTAGGGGCACCTGGGTGGCTCAGTTGGTTAAGCTCCTGACTTCGGCTGACGTCATGATCCCAGAGTTCTAGATCGACTCCCGCATGGGGCTCCCTGCTGAGCGGGGAGTCCGCTTCTCCCTCTCCCGTCTTGTTCTCTCAGATAAATAATAAAAATAAGGTTTAATATACATAGGGGGGAAAGGCTCTTCTCTAGCTGTGTTTGCTTACAGTGATAGGATCATAGGAGTAATTATGCTAAGACACGGAGTTATTAATGGAGAGTCTGGGAGTAGAGCCAAGGGGAGCGCTGCAGGGAAGGGAAAGAACTAGGGCCCCAACTAAGGAGGTAAGCAGAGGGACTGGGAATGAGGGTGGTTTCTTCTTCGTGCTAGTTGGGGTCTACTTTTTGGCAGTAAACATATATTCCATTTGTCGTCTGAAAAAAATTCAGTCATTTCTAACAACGAAGGTGACGCAGACAAAGGCACTACCTTCAAATCAATTCCCTTCCAGTTTGCGGGAAATTCTGTGAAGACGGGTTGGAAATGAGGTTCCAGGCCTCGAATCTAGGAAGTGTTGACAGACTGAACCCCCAGGTCCGCCTGGCTCCAAAGCGCTCACTCCATTACTCCCCAAAGACGCCGTGGAAAATCTCACCTCTCCCACCCTTCCTTTAAAGGCAGCACTTAAATACTGCCTCATTTCCTTGACTTCATTTTCTCCTCCTGGCACTGCTATTTCACTTTTTTCTTCATCAGTATTTTTAAAATAATCTCTACACCCAACGTGGGGCTCGAACTCTCAACCTCACATCTAGAGTCTCATGCTCTTCTGACTACAACAGCCAGGCCCCCCTGGCACTGCTACTTTAATGTCCCTATTTCCCGCGGAGGAGACGCTCAGGAAGGTGGCTCTCTCACCAGCCCCTCAGGAACAGCCAAGGTAGCCAAGCGAGAGAGCCCCGCGGTGCCCACTAACCCCACAATTGCTCGAGCCTTACCGGGAGAAGAGAACCAACCTGAGGAAGCACCCGAGCTCCAAGGCAGGAGGAAGAATGGCTGCAGCAAGTTTTTGCTGGCTCCTCCCCTCTCCTGGCGGAGTTCCAAAGCTTCTGGTCCAATCCCCTCGCAACCTACACGCCCTCGCCCCCTCCTCTGAAAATCTCCACCAGTCCTGAAGCACCTGCCGACTTCCTGTTGCTGGACGACCCCGAGACCCCGGAGCCCCGGAGCCCCAGCCCCAGCTCGGATTCCTCCTACCCTCGGGCTGAACGTGCCCCACTCCACCCCAACCCATCCCCACCCCATCCCCACCATAACCCCCACGTGACCCAGCCCCACCCTATCTTACCCCCACCCGACCTCAACCAATTCTCTTCCCGGTGTCACCCGCACCAGCCCTGAATCCTGGCTCACTTCTCAATAAAGTCAACACTAATTGCCTAGTTTACTCCGTAACCCCAGGGGCTGTTCTCAGTTCCTCTGTTTTTTTCAATTCCCATATTCAGTCATGTCCAAACCTCAGGAGCTGTCTACTTCTCTCGCTCTCCATGGCTTCAGCTCAGTCGTAGCCTGCCATTTCTTGCTGGTCTCCTGGCCTCCACTCTGGCCTGCCTGCAGTCCTTATCCATATAATCCCTTTGAGTCATTTCCCCTTTCAGGCAGAGTAAAATTGTAACCGTTCATCCCATTCTGATTCCCTCTTTAACTTTGTCTCAGTTCTCCCTGTCACAGAAATGATCTCCTTTTTAAAACATTGTAAATTCTTGCCTCAGGGCCTTTGCACTTGCTCTTCTTGCCTTTGTGAATTAGGTTTCCAGTTCTTTCACAACCTGCTTTTTTTTTCACTTCTTTTTGACTTCTTTGCCTGCACAGGTCTCAGGTCACATGATAATTCCTCCAAGAGGCCTCCCAGAACCCTTTCTAAGGGAGCCCCACACCTTATCTTATCACCCTCTTTTTTTCCCCAGTTTTTAGAACCTGAGCATATCCGTTCAACTCAATTTTGTGTTTTTTGGGGAATGTCTCTTTTCCACTTCCCCACTAGAATATAGAATATAACCCTAGTAGGGCAAAAATCTTACCTTTCTTGTTCACTGTTTATCTACTCTACCCAGACTTGTGACTAGTATGTACCGGGCCCTCATTTGGAAAGAGGGAATGAGTGAGTGAGCAGACTTGCCAAATCAGGCTCTGGGGTGGGCTATCTCCAGAATTATGAAGGGTGGGCCACGCAGCTCAGGGAACTGTCCTGAGCTGCAGATTCAGGGGTTTGAGGGGTTGGCTCCCCAGGCCTGGCTTTCAGGGTCCAGATGGAGGCTGACTTGGTCAAGGTTATACAGTTCATAAACAGCGAAGCCCCCACACCTGTTACTGCCCAACCAATGTGTGGCATACATGAAGGTGCTGTCAGCCTCAAAATAAAGACCCTCCACCTCCGCGAGAGGCAAAGGAGCGCCTATTTGGGATCCAAGAATTGCAATTCGGGGAGCGCAGATTTAGGTAAATGTGCAAATAGCGTCCTGCTTGTGGGGTGAAAGCAAGGGAGAGGGGAGAGGGCAATGACCTGAGTTGAAGAAAAGAAAAAAAAAAAGTTTTGTCTGGGTATTTTAACAGCTAAGCTAAGCGCCTCTGGGTTATACATTGAGTGACCACTAATTCTTTTCTTTTTTTTATTTTACTTATTTGACAGAGAGATACATCACAGGTAGGCAGAAAGGCAGGCAGAGAGAGGAAGAAGCAGGGTCCCTGCTGAGCAGAGAGCCGGATGCGGGGCTCAATCCCAGGACCCTGAGATCATGACCTGAGCTGAAGGCAGACGCTTAAACCACTGAGCCACCAGCCGCCCTTGACCACCAATTCTGTCTTCAGAGTCCGCAACCAGCAGACTGCTGATCAGGATGTCTGTTCGGCTAACTACTCAGACAATTGCTTGAAACAATGGCTATCCTGTCCAGTCCACGGGTTTGGGCCCAGTTCAAGAAGCCGGGGCGAGCTGTCGCTCTACTGTGGCTTCTTCCCCCCATACTTTTTTTTTTTTTTAAGACTTTATTTATTTGGGGCGCCTGGATGGCTCAGTGGGTTAAAGCCTTTGCCTTTGGCTCAGGTCATGATCCCAGGGTCCTGGGATCGCCCCCGAGCCCCACATCGGACTCTCTGCTCAGCAAGGAGCCTGCTTCCCGCACCCCCTCTCTGTCTGCCTCTCTGCCTACTTGTGATCTCTCTCTCTGTCAAATAAATTAAATCTTTAAAAAAATTAAAATAAGAAAATTAAAATTAAAAAAATTTTAAGTAAAAAATAAGCAGACTATTATTTTAAAATACTAATTAAAATATTAATTACAAAGAATTTAGTCTATATCTTTTTCTGGTAGATTTTATTTGTTCAGGAAAAAACAAACAGATAAATAAGAGACTTAAACAACATATTATAGAGAAGAAAAATTCTTCCTCTGTCCTTCAAGATCTTCCTGCTGGACTAAGAATTTGGTTTAGGTGAGAGAGGTCAGCAGGAGAAAGGGCCCGTTTTATTCTGTGCGCACAGAGGCCCAATAATGAAACAACACCTAAAGAAATTATTGTGACAGACAGTTTTTATACTTTTTTAGACATAAAGGCAATAAATTTGTAAGGAATTGATAGGATAGAGAAAATGGATGTCTGAGAGCTTTAATTACTAAGGGTTTTTTTTTTAAGATTTTATTTATTTATTTTTCAGAGACAGAGGGAGAGTGAGCGAGCACAGACAGAGGGAGAGCGAGCGAGCACAGACAGAGTGCCAGGCAGAGGCAGAGTGCCAGGCAGAGGCAGAGGGAGAAGCAGGCTTCCCGCCGAGCAAGGAGCCCGATGTGGGACTCGATCGCAGGACGCCGGGATCATGACCTGAGCCGAAGGCAGCCGCTTAACCAACTGAGCCACCCAGGTGTCCCTAATTACTAAGGTTTTTTTTTCAAGTGCGTTCTGTTAAGGATTTTTTTCTCCCTTGATGCCCACAGTTCTTTGTCAGGTGGCTTCGAAGAATGAAGAGGGAGACCAGACAGCAAAGCCAGGTTCGCTGAGCGGCCGTCAAGTGTCAGTACAAAACTCCTGAAGAGGGAGTGGACCCTATCGGGTTGCATCGGAGTTTCTAAGTCTAGGAGTTTTTATGAGCTCGTTAGCGGGCTGTTTTAATCTAAGGAACCCTCCTCCCCCTGTCACCCAATCAGGTTTTTGTCACCTACCTATCATGTGGGAAATGGGGGAGGGCTTCTTCCAGAGTGCTGTCAAATCCCTTTAAAGGTGGGCCCCTGTGTGGCTCAGGGTCTCGGGGCCTGGGGTCTCGGGGGTCTCGGTGTCCTGGGATCAAGCCCCCCCCTGCACAACAGGCTCTCTGCTCAGCAGGGAGCCTGCTCCCCCCTGCCCCCCCGCCTCTCTGCCTACTTGTGATCTCTTTTTCTGTCAAATAAATAAATAAAATATATTTTTTTTAAAGGTGTTTTCCTCTTGGTGGGGGCAGGGTGGCATCGTCCTGGCCAGCCTGCTTTCCAAATAGTCTTTATCAGGTTCCACATCCAATACAGGGCTTGAATTCACAACCCTGAGATGGAGCGTTGCGGGCTCTACATACCAAGCT
This sequence comes from Mellivora capensis, assembly GCA_004024625.1. Taxonomy (NCBI): domain Eukaryota; kingdom Metazoa; phylum Chordata; class Mammalia; order Carnivora; family Mustelidae; genus Mellivora; species Mellivora capensis. The sequence continues at coordinate 4,937 of PISX010036775.1, read as the reverse complement.
GGCCATGCAGCTCCAAGTTAGTAAAGATTTTTTTTTTATATAATTTATTTATATGACAGAGAGAGACAGAGAGAAAGAGCACAAGCAGGGGGAGCAGCAGAGGGAGAGGGAGAAGCCGCCTCTCTGCTGAGCAGGGAGCCCGACGTGGGGCTGGATTCCAGGACCCCAGGATCATGACCTGAGTGTACCGGGATCATGACCTGAGTGTACCAGAATCATGACCTAAGCCAAAGGCAGACACTTTACCAACTGAGCCACCCAGGTGCCCCCCAAGTCAGCAAAGATTTTAAGTGGAATTGGTAGAAGTAGATTAGGAAAAAAGTAACAAGTTTTGTGTCTCAGCTCTCTTAATTTTAAAGTTCCTGTCTCTGGTGCTGGGGATGTCTTTCTACTCAGCACAGGGAGAGTACCTTTCATATGGGAGAATTGTTTCCTGCTTTCAGGAGGACAGAGGAGGGTCTGAGGGTCTTTGCACCAGCTATCTCTTAAGTGACTTCTATTTAAAATGATCAGTATGACAAAGTGGCCGCCCGGGGGAGGGGGGGCCGCCCTTGGCCCCACAATATCAGTTGTTACTAACTCAATGCAGCACATGTGGACCCTGTTCGGATCCTAACTCAAACATAGAAGAGAACATCCAACAGGAGACAAAAAGGAAAATTTGAACACTGACTGGATATTTGATGATTTGAAGAGATTAGCTTTCATTTGCATTAAGTGTAATAAGGGTACCATTATTACATGCTTGAGGGAGTCCTCCCTGCCCTGTATGCAGCAATTTTGGGGGTGAAAATATTTGCACCTTGGGCCCTGGGGTTAATGGGCCCATCAAGGCCTATTTATTGTAAGAAGTAGAGTGGGCTTTGGTTGCCCTGGAGCACAGGGTTGCCAGCTGGAATCTGCTGCCTCTGGGGGTACAGAGAGACCCTCCAGGGTGCATGTGGGTCTGAATGGTTGGGGCTTTCTATGGTAATAGAGTACCTTATTTATTCTGCCCATTAATAATTAATACTTGAGAACATTTACAACACTAATGGAACTTAATCTAAGAGAAGTTCAATTTACATTTTGTTTTACATCTCAATACATTTCAGTAAGAGAGTCAAAATAATTATGGTCCACATTAGAATATAAAAAATTTATAAATGCTTAGTGTTACTATGCCTACATTCAGTTTTGTTTTGTTCTTTTTTAAAAGATTTTATTTATTTATTTGAGAGAGACAGAGAGAGTAAGCAAGAGAGAGAGCACCAGCAGGGGGAGGGACTGAGGCAGAGGGAGAAGCAGACTCCCCTCTGAGCAGGGAGCCCAACATGGGGCTCGATCCCAGGACTCTAGGATTATGACCTGAGCGGAAGGCAGATGCTTCAGGCAGGTGTCCCCGGATGGCTTCTTCTTGGTATTCCTTCTATGATTGTATGAATGGAGTTGACTGAAGAGGTACTTATGTTAATTTCCAAAAAAAGTACACAGTCCATTGCTATAGTTATATGGAGGGAGGCAGGTAATGCAACTGCCCAGTGTTTTTGAGGCCATAGGTTAGTTAAGCCCAAGAAGTTTAGCTAAGATTCAGGAATAAAAGCCCATACTAGAGGGGCACCTGGGTGGCTCAGTGGGTTGAAGCCTCTGCCTTTGGCTCAGGTCATGATCCCAGGGTCCTGAAATTGAGCCTTGCATTGGGCTCTCTGCTCAGCAGGGAGCCTGCTTCCCCCTCTCTGTGCCTGTCTCTCTGCCTACTTGTGATCTTTGTCTGTCAAATAAATAAATAAAGTCTTTGAAAGGAAAAATAAAAGCCTATGCCAGATATAGTGTGAAGCCCACGTGGGAGGGTAAGAAAATCTCAGGACCTGGATAAATCAATTTTTCTGGCATGGCAATGATAAATTTTCCACCATTTTCCCTGTGGCTTTGGACAGTCTCAGGACTGAGTCCTCCACCCAAGCACCCACCTGATAGCAGCAGGAAGGTGAGGGAAAAGACCACAGCACCGCGGTCACCTGTCCTGCTTTGTGGTGCCTGAGTAGTTTTAAGACAAACTACCTAGGAGATCTGGGCAAGCAGGGTGAGCGAGTGGGCTCCCAGTGCACACCATTAGCTCATCAATGAGTCTGCCCAGCTCTTCAGACTTGACTGGTCTCTCAGGAAAGAAGACATTGCCTGGTTCCAGTTGGATGACCTAGTTGACACCCCTTCCACGTGCCAGGACAACCCCAAGACTGAAAGGAAAGGTGGTCCTGAACTTGTAGCAGAATGCAGAAGAAAACCAACCTGAGTTCCACCAGCTGAGACACAGCCCTTACACTCATTCTGCTTGGAATGCCCTTCCTCACCCAAATTCTACCCACCATTCTGGGTCAGTCAACTCACTTGTCAACTATTTATTGTGTGTGTACTATGTGCCAAGCCCTGTTCTCTCAAAGTTTGGCTTTGATGACACCTCCTCTAAGAAGTAGCCTTGTTGGAGTCTGTAGCCTCAGTTAGAAAGGCTACTGAAGACCAGCATGCTGGGACTTGAGGTGCTCATCATTCAGCACAATTTCCTTGGAAGGCACCAATGCCCAGTCATAAAGCTGGCTCCAGATTCAAGCTGTCGGGTCAAGATCACCACTCTACCAGGTATGTGACTTGGAGTAAATTAGTTACCCTCTTTGTGTGTCCTTTTGAAAAAATCTACAAAGTAGGCAAGACAGGACCTACTTTATGGCACTGGAAGAATTGGAGATAGCTCAGGTAAAGTACCTTTCACACGGAGCTTAGAAGTCAGTACTACATGCATATTGTGGTAAGTTTGTTAAATACAAGAAAGAACAGGGGCACCTGGCTGGCTTAGTCTGTAGAGCAGGCAACTCTTGATCTCAGGGTCACAAGTTTGAGTCCCACGTTGGGCACAGAGACTACTTGAAAAATAAAATACAAGAAACTATAGAGAAGCGAAGATAGCTCGAACAAGTTGATGCAGGTTCTTTCAGATTTTTCTATACACACATGTACTTACATAAAATATGAACCTCTTATATCAGTGAGCTTTCCTTCTTTTTGGATTTTGATGAGATTTGTGTCAAACATAAAAAAACAATTGGGGAAGAAATATATACATATGTATTATATATATAATATATATATGTATATATAATGTATATATAATATATATACATAATACATATGTGTATATATATATATATATAATAATTCAGACTCTCCAGTTCTGTTTCCTGTAAAATCAGAAATCCTATGGTACCTACCTCATAGATTGTGGCTTAATGGAGTAAAACATGCACACGTTTTTAGAATAGTTTCTGGGGTAGGCATGGTAAACCTCAGGAAGTTTGCTATTAATATGGTTGATTTCATCATTTGTTTAAATGCTTGGCAGGTTTTATTCCCCCCCCCAACAGGTCTTACACATTTTGGGGGTTAACATTATTTCTGGGTAATGATTATTTTCATTGCTGTTGTGAATGATAGTCACACCCCCACACCCCCATGTGGGAAAGTAGTAGCTGAAATCCTATTGCTAATAGTTCATGGTCTAGCATCTCCTGGGAAAGAGATCTTGCAAACAGATTGATTTTAACATAGCATGTTACTTGAAAAAATAATGATAAGCAGTGGTTCTATGAAAGGTAGAGAAGGCTGCCAGCCGAACTTCAGGGGAGGTCTGGGGAAGGTTTGTTGGAAGTTGTAATAGGCGACTGTTTCCTGAAGGATGAGGCATTTTCCACACCTTGCTAGTGCTATGCTCCCATAACTGCTTACCTCTTCCTCAGTGGAGGTGCCAAAGTGGGATGGGCGGGTTGGACTTTGGCTCCTGCTCCCACTATTGTTAGGACTTCAAGTAGAACCCCTGCCTTGGGACTAGAGACCCTCTTCCTCTTCCTTTCCTTTTCACTGCTCGTGTTCCCAAATTTCAGAGACCACCCTATTCTAACAGCTAGCCCTGAATTTGCAGCCAAAAAACCCCAAGGGATTGGTTACAGCTCTCCTCTGGGATGCAGTACTATTCTAGCCCAAAGGACATACCCTAATCTACTAATCTTTCTCCGGAGAAGAATCGTTTCTATGGAGACAGGACACCTAATCCTACCTGTTATTAAAGATCTGGTTTCTTGTTTCTCATCACAATTTTGGGGTGGGGATGCTCCTCTAGATTTATGGAGTAAGAGCCAAAATTTTCTTCTAAACAAAATTTCCTTCTAATGGCACATGAATCAGGTAAGTGGAAAACCTGCGCCACCTTCTGGCCACGAGTGTCAGTAGCTTTCTTAACACCCATTGTTCTTTCATATTAAAGGTAGGTTTTTCTTTTCTTCTGCAAAATCAGAGGCTCTGTGAACTCGAGCATGTATTTAGCGAAGACTCACCTGAGTTAGGTTAATGCAGATTCTGATTCCAAAGCGTGCAGCTGCCTGCCCCAGGATTCTGATGGCAAATGTTCACAGACCACACTCTCAGAAACCGTAACAATGATGGGATGAAGGCCAAAATGTAAAACGAATAATGGTTTTTAAAAAATTGTCTTCTAGGGCCCCTGGGTGGCTCAGACAGTTAAGTGTCTGCCTTCAGCTCGGGTCATGATCCCAGGGGTCATGGGATCAAGCCCCACATCTGGCTCCCTGCTTTGTGGAGAGACTGCTTCCCCCTTTCTCTCTGCCTGCTTCTCCACGTTTGTACTTTTTCTCTCTGCCAAATAAATAAGTAAAATCTTTTAAGTGGAGATGAAACATGGGGGACTAGGGGAGTAGGAAAAGAAGAAAAGAAACAAGATGGGATTGGGAGGGAGACAAACCATAAGTGACTCTTAATCTCACAAAACAAACTGAGGGTTGCTGGGGGGAGGGGGTCGGGAAAGGGGGGTGGGGTAATGGACATTGGGGAGGGTATGTGCTATGGTTAGTGCTGTGAAGTGTGTAAACCTGGCGATTCACAGACATGTACCC